>JARHVA010003746.1:127500-247500 GCA_037957365.1 Torreya grandis | reverse complement strand
TAGGCTATCATAACATAGTTATAAAAGTCAATGTTGTAAAGTATTAAAGAAAAGAAACATAATAATGAAGGAATAATATGAAGAGAAGTCAACATGAGATCAAGTAATTAATTTTAGGAATGAAGTGGTGACAAAAGGGGTGTAGAGGAAAGGTAACCAATTGTCATTCAAAAACTAGTTAATGATGAAAACATCAAATATTGCATCTTTAAAGTAGATCAAAACATTATACTTAGGTTATGTAAAATAAATGGAAATTTTAAAATAGTAAAGGTGACACATCACATCAAAGAATGTTAGGATAAAAAACATTAAACTTATCTAAGTGAAGTGCCAAGGTCACATCACAACAACTTATAAAAATCAAATCAAGAGCATAATGGTGAGAAGACAACTCAACACTATTCAATGTGAAGTGTTAGATGATTGGAGTGAAGGAAACTTATATAAGAAGGGCATACATAATAAACCACCATCATTGAGAAAGAGACATCTATGATTTGAGCCTAATTCATTTACTGGAGCCTAATTATTTTAACAAAACAAGTTTGAGTTAGATCCATTTTTTGAGAGCCTACCAACTAACATCAATGATTCATTCACAACTCTTGATTCCATTGATAGATGCACAAAAATAAGAAATGGAGTTTGGCATTTTACTTACACAAACTTGCTACCATAATCTAAATCTATTTGATTTTATTGATGTGACAAAAGAAATATTTTTACCTCAAAACCCAACCATAGTATCAAAACTAGGAGACTTAGATCTTCAACACCCTCTATGAGGATCAGATGTAGAGTGACTCATTAAACTCCCAAAATTTGACCAATTGGATGAATTAATGATGAAATTACTGAGTCACTACAATAAAGACATATTTTATTTGTCTAAGGATGTGGCCATGTTCCTCAACCTAGGAACTATGGTAAGGGCAATAAGACTTCCAACATGAGGCAAATCCCTCCTATCATACAAAACCAATGCCCTTCCCATTCAGTCAGATATTAGAGGGAATTATTTTATGAAATTTAAATGGATCCTTATTGACTCAGTCGATGATGTTGTAGTGTGAGTATCATCTAAACATATTATCAAGTTTTTTTGGCATACTACCAAATGTACGAGGTAGGCTACCAAAGGGGTCATAAATATTATGTATCAAATGATTTGATAGAATGAGAACTTAAAATGGATAGAGTTTTTAGTCTCTAAACTCATCACTAATTTTAAGAAGGTCATCAATTCCACATCTTAGGATTTCTAATACTAGTTCTTGGTATTTCTCCTTTATTTCACACAATGAAAGACTCCTAATGTTCTTTTAACACTTGAAGCCAATTTATGGATTGTGACCAAATTCACCAACATTGTATGCACCAAGGGAGGTTATTATCATTATAAGTTATGTCAGTTCAATGTTTGGTGGGTGGAGGTTTAAGGTCTTATCATTTTTCACCCTCTTGTGCCTAATGATGACTTAAACTACCTAGGGAAGTATACAATCATTAAAATGCTACATGAAGACATTAAAATCAAATTCCATGAGTTGATAAAGGCAAAAATCACTTCATTTCCATTTTTCATCACCATGATGGATGCATAAGTAGAAGTCCTTTGACAAAAATCCTTGGATACAAAAACCATTTAACTATTATGATTTATTATACCATGAATACAATAAACATTGCTAAAAAATCCTCTAATGTAACCAAAAGTTGAAGTGTATGAACCTACATAAGGAAAAATGATCCCATTAGATACTACTTGTCATGTCCCCTCTCTAGTAGGACATGACACTCTACATGGATTTGCCTATTCCAGACTCTCGTAGGCAGATGGTGGTGATGAGAGAGTCATTTTTGCATTTATTTGGCAATTGGATGGCTCATTATGCTCTTGAAGAAATTATATTTATTTATTTGGGGCCAAAATGTTATTTAGGTACACTTTTTATTTTATTAAATTACTTTTTATTTAAAAAGTACAATGATGTTTTACGAAAACTTCTAGAATTTCTAAAAAGTGCATAAATAAACCCCATGGGTCTCTCATTTGGCATCCCAATCTATTATTGATCATTTGAATCTTCTTGAGCATTTGTAAGGCTTGATAGTCTGCAAATATTTAGCTAAATCCTTGAGAATAATACCTCTCAAGAGGTTGCATAACTAAGGAAGTGGAAGATCTTTTGAAGGGTTGCACATTAGAAGTGGTCTTCAGCCATTTCATGTTGAGCTTCATTGGGCATTCAGGCTCAGTTTGAGAGTTAGACAAATTTTGGAGTCTCTTGGTGGAGTGATTTCATCATCAATCAATCTGAAGAACCCCCAGGGACATCATATTCTGTTGGCAGTCTGTACAGGTACCATTGGTACCTTTAGGACAGTACGACAGGAGTGGCGGCCAAGTAGACAACGATTTATACTTGAAACCCTACGACGCTCTTGGCTAGGTGATTTATTTCTATAATTTGGGAGGCACTCAACTTAGTCTGGGTGCCTATATTTAGGTCCTTATTTGTGCATATCAGTGAAGGCATAATTTAATTTGTACCAGTCCATACTGTACGACTGGTTCCTACAATAGGGTACAAACAGCTTGCTGACAAGTACATGGACAGTAGCTAGGCGTCACTTATAAAGCAGGTCTTTGGTCAACGACAGGTTCCATTTAGTATTTGCATACTTATACTTATTTATCATGCTTTTAGAATATTAATTCTATCCATTTTGTAAGGCTGAAAGTCACCATATATTATAAGGACTGTATTCCCAGGAATAAATATATAATTGATATTTAATCTTTGCACTAAATCAATTTGTATACATTTACAGCAATATAATTTTGATTGCCAACTGTTTGTCAAAAATACCATGCAATAGTAGTATATTTTGTGATCCCATCAACTATTTGATGAAAGTCTATAAGGCAATATTAGTCTTTTTGATGATCCTAGCAAGTGTTTGATAAAATTCCCTAAGTGCTATATCAGTGTTTTAGTGATCCTACTAGTAAGGGTCATTACAGTGGTATCAGAGCCACCATCTTGCCATCTTGTGATCATCTAAACAACAGATGAGTGAGAGAGAAATTAGATATCATATTAGGGAACAATAGAGATAACCAAATTAGAATCCTCAGGTTGAAAGAGACACCGACAAATTAGTGTAAAATATGGCAAAAAAAGATAGAGATGCAAGTACTAAAAGGAAATTTGACACTATGCTTGATATGATGTCATGCTTGTTAGGAAAATTGGATCAGTAAGCCATTCTAGATCAAAATCATCAACACACAACTGAACATAGTGGAGTTAATGAAGAAAGGTCAATACAACGCATTGGAGACACTAGAGGATCAGCCTCTAGGCCTTTTTTTCCCACCTTTACACCAAGAGAAGAACAATTATAGGCTACTCCAACTACTCCATTTGGAGAAGAAGATAGATAGGCCTACTTGGAGTATACCACTCTCCCTCTTGATATGAGAGAAATATGGACATTTGATCAATTTATGAATCAAAGAAATAAGAGAAGAGGAAGAAATGATTGCCATATTCCAAGGAATGACTATTAACAAACACTTGGTAAGATTTCCATGCCTTACTATGATGGGAGTAACAAATGTATAGCTAGGTCTTGGGTTCAAAAGCTTGATAATTATCTCTCTTTGAGACCAATGCCTGAAGAAGATGCCATAAGATTTGCCACATTGCATCTTGAAGGTGCTGCTCATGAGTGGTGGTATCATGGGTTAGTAACTCTTGGACACAACCATATCACTACATATGAGGAG
Source organism: Torreya grandis (assembly GCA_037957365.1). Lineage (NCBI taxonomy): Eukaryota > Viridiplantae > Streptophyta > Pinopsida > Cupressales > Taxaceae > Torreya > Torreya grandis. Next base: position 243,701 of record JARHVA010003746.1, on the reverse strand, counting down.
TTTACCAATAGATTGATTGAAAGGTTTGATGTCAAAGACCTTGAAATGAATTTTTGTGATTTGGCTCAACTAAAATAGCATGGTTCCCTTGACGCTTATATTAATGACTTCCAGAAGCTAGCAGTAATGGTACCTGATATTTCTAAGCATAGGCTAGTCATGTTATATACAGAAGGGTTGACTGAACCACTCAAGGGGTGGGTTAAGGCCTTTAATCCTCTCACATTCCAGGAAGCCATGAAGAAAATCCATAGTATGAAACTTGTAGCACCTGCAAACAAGTTCGGTCCTAAAGGCTCTTCAGCATATAGAGATAATAAAGGGGGATTCAACAAAAGTAAAGATAAGGTTGATGACACAAAAGGCAAGTCAGCTACACCATTGGATAAGGAGATGCTCAATGACCTGTGTAAGAAAAAGTTATGCTTCTATTGCAAGGGTCCCTATGAGTTTGGACATGATTGTCCTATGAGGCCTAAGGGAAAGGCCAACAAGATGATGTGGGTTTATTACAAGGGTTTAGATTCAGACAGCTCAGAGTACCATGATCCTGATGATGCAGAGCAGGAACAAGAGGAAGATAATGCTATACAAAAAGAGGAATCATAATTACATTTACAGGAGGCACATCTATCCAGTATTCAGAGAGAGGGGTCTTTCAGACTTAGAGGTGTCTTGGCAGGTCAAAAAGTGGTTACACTCTTGGATACTGGTGCCACGCACAACTTTATTGATGCACACTTCGCTGAGAGGCATGGACTCACCACTGAGGAGTTTGAGGGACTGAAAGTTAAGGTGGCTGATGGATATACTCTTCAATGTGATAGGATGGTACGTGATCTACCTCTACGCCTAAACAACTATGAGTTCAAGGTAGATTATTATGTGGTCAACATGGGTGACATGGACATAGTGCTTGGGATGTAGTGGCTACATTCATTGGAGGAGATTACCCTGAGACTTAAGGATATGGAGATGCATTAGATGGTAGAACACATGTGCTGAAGGCTATTTGTAATAGTGATGACAGAACTATTACACTTAAGAGGATGTAGACGCTAGCCAAGCATAATGATATAGAATGGGTAGCTATTTGTACCTTGATGCCTACACATGAGGAGCAACACAAGGCTAAATATCATCTTGATGAGAAGGCATACATTAAGATTCCACCAGGTAGACCGCCAGATAGAGTGCATAATGTATTCCATGTATCACGCCTCAAGAAGGCATTGGGTCAAAATGTGGTGCCTTTTGCAGTGTTACCTCCCTTGGATAATGAGGGGAAGTTAATTCTAAAATCCATCTTGGATAGCAGAGAGAAGCAACTTCACAAGCGAGTGATCAAAGAGTACCTGATTAAGTGGAAGGATCTACACATTGAGGGTGCTACTTGGAAGGGTGAGGCCATTCTGCAGCATCTGGCATTGAGATTGCTTGAGGCCAAGCAATTTCAGGAGGGGTGAACTGTCATGTCTCCTCTCTACTATGACATGACACTCTACATGGATTTGCCTATTCCAGACTCTCGTAGGTAGATGGTGGTGATGAGAGAGTCATTTTTGCATTTATTTGGCAATTGGATGGCTCATTATGCTCTTGAAGAAATTATATTTATTTATTTAGGGCCAAAATGTTATTTAGGTGCACTTTTTATTTTATTAAATTACTTTTTATTTAAAAAGGACAATGATGTTTTACGAAAACTTCTAGAATTTCTAAAAAGTGCATAAATAGACCCCATGGGTCTCTCATTTGGCATCCCAGTCTATTATTGATCATTTGAATCTTCTTGAGCATTTGTAAGGCTTGATAGTCTACAAATATTCAGCTAAATCCTTGAGAACGATACCTCTCAAGAGGTTACATAATTGAGGAAGTGGAAGATCTTTTGAAGGGTTGCACATTAGAAGTGGTCTTCAACCATTTCATGTTGAGCTTCATTGGGCATTCAGGCTTAGTTTGAGAGTTGGAAAAATTTTGGAGTCTCTTGGTGGAGTAATTTCATCATCAATCTATCTGAAGAACCCCCAGGGACATCATATTCTGTTGGCAGTTCGTATAGGTACAGCAAGTACTTGTAAGATAGTACGATAGGAGTGGCAGCCAAGTAGACAATGATTTATACTTGAAACCCTATGGCACTCTTGGCTGGGTGATTTATTTCTATAATTTGGGAGGCACTCACCTCAGTCTAGGTGCCTATATTTAGGTCCTTATTTGTGCATATTAGTGAAGGCATAATTTAATCCGTACCAGTCTATACTGTACGATTGGTTCTCAAAATAGGGTACAGACAACTTGCTAATAAGTGCATGGACAGTAGCCAGGTGTCACTTATAGAGTAGGTCTTTGGTCAACAATAGGTTCCATTTAGTATTTGCATACTTATACTTATATATCAGGCTTTTAGAATATTAATTATGTCCATTTTGTAAGGCTGAAAGTCACCATATATTATAAGGACTATATTCCCATGAATAAATATATAATTGATATTTAATCTTTGTGCTGAATCAATTTGTATACATTTACAACAATATAATTTTGATTGCCAACTGTTTGTCAAAAATACCATGCAATAGTAGTATATTTTGCGATCCCATCAACTGTTTGACGAAAGTCTATAAGGCAATATTAGTCTTTTTGATGATCCTAGCAAGTGTTTGACAAAATTCCATAAGTGCTATATCAGTGTTTTACTGATCCTACTAATAAGGGTCATTACACTACTAGGGGAAAACAAAGGCATCAATGTAGAGGATAATGCCACCTCATCCACCAAAGAGAAAGACTTATAGAACAAATGCTTGGTTTAGTGACACAATTGTACATAATATTGTTATGGAGTATTAATTTTCACAATTGAACATCATCAAGGATTAAGTTTATAAGTATATGTTATAAGACATAGGCATGAATTTATATAAGGAGGGAAAGGAAAAATAAGATTTCTTTTGGAAAGTAGTGCGTATTTGTTAAGTGCAGTAAAACATCCCAAAAATTATGATGGTGGACATCTCCATACATATGAATTTAATTATAGTTAACATGGTCATAGAGGAATAAGTGATAAAATGTATAAATAAAACCATTTTATAAGGCATAAAATGTTAGGACCATTTACATGACAAGTTATGCAACCAGACACATAGGCAACATAAGGTACTTAACAATAAAAAAATCTTCAATAATCACTTATGCATAGATTAAAATCATACACAATATTGAGGACCTCTCCTTTCATTGAATAATTTATGGGATTACTTATCGCACCACAAGTTTTAGAGGAGATTGAGTCTGAATAAGAACAAGTTGTGGAGCAAAAACCTACTGTGATGGTCTATGCCTATAAGAGTTTGAAGAATGTTATTATTTAACCTGATTGCACTAAGTATCTAGTTAGAAGGCATAAAGTGGTGGCATATTATCCTTATCCTTCCCATCATGATTCACATGTTCATCCATCTTCAGCTTAAAATTCCTCCTCTCATGCACAAGAATCTCAAGAAAGCGAGCATTGATAGCCATAATAGCCAAAAAATCAAGGTAATATTGTAGTAGAACAAGAAGATATGTAGGCTAAAAAATACAAGAAATGGCACACAAGGAAGAAGAAAATAAGACCATGAAAAAGGAAAAGAGGAATAATAAATAAGAAACTATTGTGAAAAAAATAAGGTGGAAGAAGAAGAGAAACTAAAATACACAAGTAGAAGAAACTGTGCAGAAGAAGATTCAAAAAGAAGAAACTATGAAAAATAATAAAGACCAAGTAGAGAAGGAAGTGTAAGAGGTGAAATTAAAAATGGATTTGGCTCACATAGTAGCCAAGGTAGAGGAAGAGAAAAATAAAGAGGATATACTAAAGTAAGAAGAAGAAGATAAACAAAGGGCCAAGGAACAATCTACTAAGGATGTTGTCTATAAGATAGAGGAAGTATCTAAGGCCCACATAGAGGCAACTAACACATCCAATGAGGAGAAAAGTGAAATAAGGATGAATTTTCACCCTAGCCATAAGTAAATCTAACCAAGCATGTGTAGATAATTGAAGTGAAAAAATTGGCCATCACATTACAAGGTTCCAAATTACCTTGGGAGGTGCACAAGAAGAAGCCTCACAACATAGGCCTATATCTAGTCAGTGGATGTGGGATGTCCCAACACTATTGATGCAAAGGAAAAAATTCACACTACATATTTTTTAGATTAAAACCACCCAATAATTATAAAAATTATGACTTATTCACTCGTAATGGCCACAATATCACAATAAACATCACTTGATGTCATCAAGTTGTCCCTAGAAAAGTAGATTGAGGGAGCCATAATGTTCCACAAATTAATCACATAAAAGACATCTAAATTAGAACATGATATAACCCATCTTAAAAAAGGCAACATATAAATCCATCATCACCTATATAAGGCTAAAAAAATCATTGATGAAACATTCCATGCACTGGTCATTCAAGTCTAGGGTGACCAAATCATGTTCAAGGAGAAGAAACTCACAACTCTTCTACCCTAACTTATAAAATACTAGCTTGTTATTTAGAAGTTATAATAAATTTAAATGTAAGGTTAGAATCTAAAGGTAGAAGTATAAGATATCTTTGAGCTCATCGAGGAATATGAGCAAGTATTGGAAACTACTACACTTCAAGTTCAACATATGATCGTAGTCATGCTTGACTAGAGACAAAAACTAAAAAACACATGGAGTGAAGCCAACCTAGAGTTCACCAAGGCTGATTAGGCCAAATTAGTAATGGGGGACCACTAAACTACATCTAAGAAGCTGGATATTACACTAACTTCATCCCTTGATTCAATATATAATGTGATGAAGAAGCTAAAAACATGGAAAAATGATATGTTGCATAATACATTTAATGGAATTAAGACAAAAAGGAATGCTAATAGACTTGAGGAGTTGGTATTTTAAATTCAAGATAAAGTGTCACAAAATAAGGCCACCCTTATGATAATAGAGGATGAACACACCCATAATATAATGGTGTGATAAGATCCTTTATGCACTATGAACAATTTGGTGTAGGAGGATCTCATTGATTGTAATATGTTCAAGTAGGACATGTCTCATTTGGATAGTTCAATCAAAAAATCCATAGAGGAGCCAAAATTCATCCCACCAAACTAAATCCAATAAGAAATCCAACTAAGGAAAGTTGTTAAAGTCATATAGCCAACCATCCATTCACAAAAAATGCCTCTATCAATAGATTTTGCCAATTCAATTTATCAACACTTCTAACAACACTATTTTGAAGCCTCTTTCAGTTCAAGCACATAATTTGTGCCTCCACCTTCTCTCTAGGTACTGGTAAGTCAAAATTTTGTTAATTTTTGAATTTATTTTATAAGAATGCATTAAGCATTAGGAACAGGGCTAAGATGATTGAAAACATGTAAAGGGTGGGCTCTTGGTTATGCCAACATATTGAAAACCCACAAGGGTGATAGATTGGTATGATAGTTATTTGAAAACCTACAAGGGTGGCTAAGTAGTATGTAAGAGGTGAAAACCAATAAAAATCACCTTTATTGATTACCAAATGTAATGTTTTTGGACCAACCCCTTAGTGTAGGAAATTTTACCAGTTCTAGCACAAGGTACACTTCCTACAACTTTGTCTCAGGACAAATAATTATTCAAGTCCAGGAAAGTGTTGGTAGTATACTTTGGTTTATAAAATCATGAGTGTAGATACATGATAAATGTGAATTGTATATCAATATATATATATATATATATATATATATATATATATATATATATATATATATATATATATATATATATATATATATATATATATATATATATATATATATATATATATGTATATGTATGTATGTATGTATGTATGTATGTATGTATTTGGCCTTTGTATGTATCCTTAAAAAATGTAGAATATGAAAAGACTCCTTTAATATTGAAATGGAAAGATAAAATGTGAAGTGACAGAGCTTTGGAAGTTCTACATATAGTGATCAATAGTAAGGGGAAAGTATTTCTGTACATATAGTTATACATAAACACATATTAACATGAAAATTACATGTTAATTTAGAACACTAATTCTCTCTATAATTTTGTTTGTATTTTAAACCTAAGCTTACTTCACATAGAAACACATATTATCATGTTTTGATGGGTTTTCTAGGAAATTATGCTAAAAAATTGGTTTTAATGTGTTACCTATGAAGAATGACGAAGGGGAACCATATAATCATGAATAAAAACATAAAAAACCACAATTCAAATTTATCCAATATCATAGGCTTGATTGATGAAGTAAAAAAATGTCAATATACATATAACTACATTAGTTTGGTTGATGACTTTAGCCAAGGGGGAACAATATAAGATGTCAATGCCCAAGAAAATGATGTTGGCCAAGGGGTAGAACTATAAGATTTTTACGTCCATGATACTGACATTGGCCAATGGGAGCACTATAAGATGTTATCAACCAAGACAATAATGTTATGAATAAATGCATAAAATTGAAGAAGAATAGAAAAATGAAACTAGAGCTATCAAAAGACAAATAAGCTAATGACATGGAATTAATGAATGAAGAAAATGTAACAAATCATCATTGATAAATATCTCACAAAATACCATGAATTGACCCATCCCCTTGGTTCACTATGTAGGATGTGCACTTAGGGATATTTAATATTCAACAAGTCCTTTAATAGAAATTATAAATAATAAAAAATAAGGTGTATACATATGCCCCACATGGAATTAATGAATGAAGAAAATGTAACAAATCATCATTGATAAATATCTCATAAAATACCATGAATTGACCCATCCCCTTGGTTCACTATGTAGGATGTGCACTTAGGGATATTGAATATTCAACAAGTTCTGTAATAGAAATTATAAATAATAAAAAATAAGGTGTATACATATGCCCCACCCAAAGCTTATCACATGTCACAATAGTATGACAAGGGATGGTGCTTTGGGAAAATAACATGGAAACACAAAAAAATAGTTTTAAAAAATAAATAAATGATGATAAGTGAATTAAATAACTAAAATTAACATAGACATACCTTGAATTACCTTTCCACTAAAATAGAATGCATGTACAATACCCTAGTCTTCACTGTAGTAGACATAAATTATGGTTACGGTGATCTTTATGATACAATAAGAAATATATATAAGTAATGAAATAATACATAAATGAGTTTTAAAATGGAAGTATAATATTATTTCAAGGAATATGGGAGAAAAGGGATCTAAAAAACCATAATAGTAAAGGCTATATTAGGTTCAGAAGACCCAAAAGATGAGAAAATAGTGGAAAGTGTAGGAAAATTCCATATAACCATAAGGCAAAGGCTATATTAGGTTTGGACAACCAAAAAGGTTATGAAAATGTAGTGAAATAAGGGAGATGAAATAGGTTAGATATCTTTGAGGTAAAGGCTAGATTAGGTTTGGGTGATCTAAAATAAAAAGAAAGAGAAGAAAGCCTAGGACCCAGAACTTAACTAAGAGGAATTCAAGAAAAATAAGGAAATGATTGAGAGAACATCTTGAAATAACTCAAAGATGAAATGTCTATTCAAGAATTAAAAATTCAAGTGGAATGTTTGGTTGATTCCACACATCTTATCATATGAAACCCTTGAACGCTAATGATGTCATAATGCTAGCATATCTAAAATTTATGGAGAATAGGAAATAAATAAAATGAGGGATACTTAGAAACAAATTTATCCATCAAAGGGAGAAAATTAAGGGAGGGAAAATAGGGGACCATCAAAGTTAAATTATGTTCTTTACTATAAATAAGGAACTCTAATCATGTTGGCAATAGTAATTTTTAGACATCAATTGCCTAAAAGCTCGAATCACCAAACATAAAGCTTGGGCTAAAAGATGACATTTATAGACATCCATGAATGATATATAGGAAGTGTAAAAGGTACCTATGTTCACATGGTGAATTTTATGATCCTCAAGACCTTGATAGAGCCATTATTCAATTATGGAGTTTGAGATTCAACTAGGATAATGGGCATGATAATGATTTAATCACATATATTAGAGGGAATTAACTTTTTATTTTTTTCTACCTTTAGGATTTTCCTTTTGATTTTTTCTTACCAGAATATTATGTCTTTTCATTTTTTTTTACTCCTCTATACATATTAAAAATACCAATAATGGGTGCTTAAGATAGGTAACACCAAAGAACTTACACCTTATTGTTAATGAGGATAACCTAGGAACCAAGACACTTATATACTACTAGACTTGTACCTTAGAGAAGAGTGTGATTTTTAATCTGACCTTGGTGTAATTGATAAGGAGGTGAAAAAGTGGTAAAGAGAGATGAACATGAAAATTATTGGCTTGATTGAATTACAAAAAAATGTGCAAAGAGATTTGATACAATTTTTTTTAAAATATGAGACTTTCATCATAAGAGAGGTTAAAATATGGATGAAATACATGTAGATAGATTTCAATAGTTATGCCACAAAAGAATATAACTAACATTAAGATAAAAAACACCACTCTCAACCATTTCCTTATTTTAGTTAAAAAAACCTATCTATGGTTTTCAATGAGAGAAAACATAGTGTGGGCAATGAAAGAGGTGAGTGCTTTTGAGGAAGACTTGGTTTTATTCCTTAAGGTCTTATAATGAAACTTACAAACTAAATGTCAATAAGTATAAATTTATAAGATAAATCCATGAAGCATGAAAATAAGAGTATCCCAAAGGTGTAATAAATTTGGTAAGATGTTGAGAAATGGAAAACATAGTAATGTAACTTCAAGGTTGAGGAAAGTTAAGTGTGGGCATCATAATATGAGCACATGTATGAGTGAGGTAAGGGTAGGCATCATATGATGCCGTAAAATATATACTAAAATAAGAATGAACATTTTAAGATGACCCTAACTATGAGGTATGAGATTGAACATCATAGGCATAGTCGATGAAGTAAGGAGAAAATGTCTGGTAATGAACATCATCAACTTGGGCAATGAAGTCAAGAGAAAATATACAAAACTAAAAATAATTATCTTGGATGATTAATCATCGTAATATGTTACCAAGTGTGATGTATGGAACCAAACATCTTTAACATAGTTGATGAATTTAGGATAAAATGTTTGACACTGAGCATAATTGACTTAGATGATGAATTAAAGAGAAAATGTATGGCATTGAACATCATCAACCTAGTTGATGATGTTGGTAAGGATATTTGGCATAATATTAACATCATTAGCTTGGATGATAAAATCATGATATTATGGTTAAAACTAAACATCATTGATAGGATGACAAAGTGTGGAAAATATGGTATAATCTTAACATCATTGACCTAGACAATGAAGTTAAGAGAATTTAGCCATAACTAAACATAACAGACCAAGCTGATGAAATGAGAAAAATATTATTGGAAATAAACATCATTAGTTGTTTGATGAAATTAGGAGAATGTAATTTTTGTGATATAACTTTATAAATTGACTAATGAGTGGTTTTTAGTGATATAATATTATATATGCTAAATGTCCCACCTACAATCTTCCAAGTTTTGAGTAGCAAGAGGGTGATAAGGTGTTAGTTTGGTTTCATTATTTCTAGTATCAAAATGATTTTTTTAGGTTTATGTTGGAATGGATTAGGGGAAATTTATTTTTCATATATGGGAATATAATCTTGTAGATATTCATAAAAGATGGGAAGATAATCTTGTGGACTTTTGGCGATGCTATAATCATAAACAATGGGAATATCATCTTGGGGATATTTGACCATGCTATAATCATAAAAATAAGAAGACCATCTAGGGAATTTTCAACTATGTTATACTTATAAAAAATGTGAAGATCATCTAGGGAATTTTTGGCCATGCTATAATTGTAAAAAATGAGAGGATCATATAGGGGATATTCAACCATGCTATAATCATCACAAATGGCAAGTTCATATACAAAATCTTAGACCATGTCTATTTAGATTGATAAAAAATACACCATGAAGAATTACCCTTGGTGGTGGGCATGGGAGGGATAAATGAGAAACCCATGTAGAATATAAATGGGTTGAGGTTCACTATAAAAACCCTAAGAGCATCATTATTGAGATGGAAAATATTTGGAATCCTAAAAAGTGAAAAAAATATTAAATGTAATTGATGGTGAAAATTGAGCTTAGGAGCTAAAAGAGAGGTGAAAATTTCCCAATGCACTATTGTTGTAAGAATTATATTAGGTTCACCAGAATGTATTTGAGCTACATATGGGAAATAATATAAGGATTCTATAATAAAAATAAAATAAAAGACCATACTAGATCCAAGAGACATATAATACATCTTTTTGTAAGGTGTTAGGGGGATATAAATAAGGGTTTTGTGCTAAAGAGGTTTTAAGGGAGATAATAAGAAAATATACACATATAATGGGCATGCGTAGGCCTAACTATATCCAATGTTTCATTAGATGGAACTAAGAGGTGTAAACTAAAGTAATAAGGTGAAATTCAATATCATTAGGTGGTAACCATGAGGTATATAATCTAAGGGTTGTGTCATTAGACTATAACCATGAGGTGTAAATAAGGGAACAAATAATGCAAATACAAAAATATACTAACAAACAAAAGCTAATCTAAACATGAAATAAAATATCATACCAATATAATATATCTACCAAGGTAAATAAAGGAAGGGTATAGGGTCAGGGAACTTACCTTGGGTTGACTTGTCAGCACATTAATTTAATCTTTCTCATGTGGCACTTCATGTGCTACATCCTAATTCTTCACAAATTATATTTACTTGACTATCCATGGATATTTACAGTTGGCAATTTGATTTGTTTATTATTTTTTTAAGCTATGAGTTATATATTGTTATGGGATAGTTAAATATTACATGATTACATTACTATGATTTAGCTATAGTATATATTTTTGCATTATGATCATGATGAGTTATTATTTTAGCTATATTTTATGATGTATATATGTCATGGTGTTATGGACTAACTACCTGCTTGTTGTGAGTTTGATGTAAGAGAAACTTATTCCTCAGAGCTTGATAGAGGGATAACATCATTAGAGAAGGTGATGTAGATGGAGATATTGGAGGATTATAGAAAAATTGGCTAGAACCCTACACACACCACATTATTTATTACATGTTATATGCATAATAGAATAGTTAGCATAGTGTGTTTTGATGTTGATTGAATTTAGAATTATTTATGCATGATTAATTGTGTGTTAAATAATTTATTGCTTGTGTGAAATTAAAATCATGTGTGAAATAAAACTCATGTGATTTATTTCTAAATTTATTGCTTGGTTAGAATGTTAATGACTTACGTTAGTAGAAAAATTATATTTTTTTATTTGTGATCATTAATGGCCTAAAGTAAAATGATTTAAAAAATGGGATAAAGTAATTTTGTTATAATTACACTTTGAATTATATTGTGTTAGTCGTTATGAAACTTTATAATTAGAATTCAAAGTGGGAGTGAGATTTAAAAGCTTTAAGAAATATTCTAGAAAAAATATAAAGAAAAACAAACAAAAAAAAGAAATAATGGAATAAAAATAGATGAAAATAAAGAAGGAAGTTTTTAAGAAGAGAGCGCAAATCTCATAAAGGAAAAAATAGGTGAATTTATTTAAAAATAAAAGGGAGAAGGAAAATTAAAAAAAGAGAGGCAAAGTTGGAAGGAGACACAAAAGAAAGAGAGATTGGAGAAGAAGGAAATTATGGAGGATTTGATAGAGTTTCTATCAGACACAACTATCAGGTAGGTGTTTCCTTAAATTGTGTTATGTTATTCATGAAAATATTTAAATTAGAGTATATGGTAATATGTGATGATTTATAATTTGATACCATAAATATACCAAGTATCTTGAACTCAACCATTTTCCTATATACAACAATTTGCATGAAATAGAGTGACCTACATAAAAATGAATATATATATATATATATATATATATATATATATATATTAGCAAATTGGTTAAATAAATAAATATATACATATATTTATATATATGAAAACCATATACATATGTACACACACAAACACACACATAAATATACATACACACACATATACATACATTATATATAGATACATACACACCCACACCCACACATAGCAATTAAAATATAGAAATCAAACTGTTTAATAGGAAAACTACAAAAAATCACTTAGTATGAAATTGCAGTAATAAGTATAATGATTTGTATATATGAATGAGGTATACGGTGAGTTAGAGTAGGTCCACTTAACCTTGGAATTCTATATAGAAGGGATCTGTACCTAGTATAACAGCCTGAGTCTTTTTTCATATACAATTATTGTCAATATAAAGCTACCTAAATAAATTAGTGATCTAAATATAAAATATTGGAGTCATTTTATATAGTATGGATTTGTGGTGTTACATAGTAGTATTATATAAACTAGTTTCATATATCCCAAATAAGAAGATCAGATTGGTAAATAGTTGGTGCATTTGTGCTGAGAATATTTTGACATGATTTTAATAATGCTTTATTAAGAGCAATTAAATATATAGGGTATATCAATGTCAATAGGTCTTGGCTTTTAATTAAGACCAAGTTTTCTATGACACCAAACAAGAATGTGGAATCCATAACTAAGACAAGAATCTTATTATAAATGTTACTATTCTGTATGTCTCCACCTCTTTCCTTCATGCCTATCAAGGTGTTGATGATTAAAACCTCTATGAAAATATATAAGTAAAAATTAGAAAATTAACAAGATAAAATCGATAGGATTAATAGGTGATTTGGGTAAAAACATATTCAATTTTAACCAGTCTTTTCAATATAGTAGACCGTAAAATAAAATCAACGAATGGGCCAATTGGTGAAATCTATGTTGATGGGTGTGGTCTTGGAATACCATTCTATGCATATATGGGGAAACTAAAGATATCTCGAGTAAAAGTTATCTCTATTTTTTAACAATATATATATAAAAGTAATCTTATAGATATCCTAAGTATTTAAGTAATTTATGATAAACTAGGACCCGACATTTGATTGGATATGACACCAATACTTAAATTCCAAAAATGTAGCATTATCCTTATAGATTAAATATAACATTATTCATTTTATAAATCCTATAAAATTTAAGATGCAAATTACATCGATATGAAGTAGGATATAATAAAATCTATAATGCTAGAGGCACAAGTATTTAAGATACTTTGGGTTTGTATTCATATAGTATTGAATTTTCATGTTAAACCTATAATTTTCCATGAATACATTATTTGTTCTTTAATATTATGAGAGTATTGATATATTTTTAATATGTTATCATTAAAGTCATATTGATCAAGTATTTGACTAAGAATTTCAAAAGACTATTGACATCTATATACCATATCCATATATATTATTGAGTTTATACACACACACACACACACACACACACACACACACACACACACACACACACACACACACACACACACACACACACACACACACATAAAGATTTAGGAGTTATTATAAGAATGTAATGTACATTAGTATATCGGGTCGTATGCCTCTAAGTTTTATTGATAAATATAAAAATTGGTCACAAGACTCTGTGAGTTGAGGAACTATATCAACATAAATACAACCTCCTAAAACACAACCAAATGCATAAATGATAGACCATGGGCATACAAACATAATTAGATATTTGAATTTTGGAATTGTTATGATTGGTTGTTTGTATTTAAGTAGTTATACTCAATAACAATGGACTATGATAATATGGGTTGTCATAAGAGTACAAAATATTTTAAAACTACTAGAAAGTTGTAGTCTAATTTTAACTTATACCCAATTGGTATAAACAAAAATTGCTATTCTTATTATTTACATGTTAAATAATGTTGTGAAGATTCATTCATACATTTGATGGAATAAATGTTTGTATTTTGATTATTTTTGTACTTATCATGTTTTATGATTGCTAGTAGGTTGTAATCTATATGAATCTATTGGTTATACAATGTTAACTAAGTCTTGCATTGTTGGTACTGAATAAGTAGTGATACGTACTTCACTACCTTAATAACATCATAATGCTAGATAAAGGTAATTTGATCAAGTGATGTATCTAAATTTGACTAATCTTAGAGATAATTAACTATTGAAAATTTTCACCAAAGTAATATTAGTGAGACATTATTATTTCATGTGTATGATTTGCATTTTTGTGTGATATCTTGTTAGAATGAGTTTTTTATGGTACACCACATATTTTTTTATATAAATTATACAACACACAGGTACTAGCTTGTCTCTCTAGATTCTTGCACCATCACTATCTACTCATCTATGAAGGGAGGGCCATTCCCTGATGGAGAATTGTGTGGGGGATTGATGGTCCATGATTGGTGTGGAAAAGTGCTTAGACAATGCTCTTCCTCCCTAGAATAATACTTATTTGGAGATGACGCTTGGGATTACAATAGATACTAGAGTTTGGGAAACTTATGCTCTTTATGAAGCCATATATGTACATTATATTATATTTATTATTGAAATATTATCATGATGGGCTTTAATTACTTACTTTTTATACTTTGACAATAATGGTTGTACCAGTCATGGATAGAAGTCTATATTTACTTTCTATATTCAATTATGATGTGTTTCTTATGATGATAGTGATTGATGATGTATGATGTCACATGATTCTTTACAATTATTATACTTAAAGTATTTTATGTGGTCACTAATTAAGTTATCGTGGTGTGATCTAATGAAATGGTACATTGTTTAAATTTTTTTAAAAATAACATATTTCTAGGTAGATCCCAGTGGGGATGTTACATCATAATAATTTTTGTAGGTGAAGCTGAAGATGGAATGAATAATAACTATCTTCATTGGGGAATCTGAAGACTAGGTGTACCTTGTTGGTTTGACTTCTCTTTTTGATATCTTCAAAGATATTTTACAAACAAGCCTTTCTCAAGTGTAATGTCCTTAGCCTTAATTAATTTTATTATTACTAATGTATATATATATGCATGAGAATATTAGATTAGATGTCTTACCAATGAAAAATTAGAAAGGGGAACCATATAAATACAACTCAAAACTCAAAAATCCATGACTTTATACTTCATCAATCTGATTGATGAGTCAAAAAAATGTTCGTAAACACATAAATAAATCATTATAATTGATGGAGTTAGCTAATGGGGAACACTACAAGATTTCATTAGCAATGGAGAATGAAAACTCTCAGAAGATAAAAAAAATTAATGGCATGTAATGAATGAATGAGGAAAATGTAGGATATGATCATTGGGAATCTCTCAGAAAACACCATGTACTGGCCAACCCAATTTTGGTACAATCCTTAGGAATTACACTAAAGAGGATTGATATGTTGACAAGTACTAAAATGTTAAGTATACTTTCAGCGAATTGGACTCTAACTAATATTTATAGCTATATTATATGAAGTTAAAAAATGTTCATAATCAATAAAATAATTAATCTAGGACATAACTAAATTAAATAACTATAATAAATTAATAAAACATAAATGAAACTAATTATAACATTAAAACTCAAGTGCCAACATCGACATGATACTAAACATTCTCCCTTTGATGCAAAGAGAATAAATGCCTATCATCTCCTTAAGTCTTCCATGAATCTGATTTAAAAAATTCCTTGATGAGAATATCAACAAATTGATCTTTAATTCTCATACACTTAATTAATTTTTTTTATCATTAACCAAGGCTCTAAAAAATGATGTTTGAGTTTAAAATGTTTATTTCTAGCACGGAAAACAAGATTCTTAGATAATTGTATTACCTTATTGTTGTTACAAAAAATTTGTGTTAGCTCAAGTTGAGCTTCTCTAAAATAAACTAATAATTTTCTCAACAATATTTCTTGTGTGGAAGATGACATAAAGGTTGTATATTCAACTTTAATATAGGATAATGCAATCATATCTTATTTCCTTGATGACCATGAAACTAACCTACTTCCTAATGTGAAGCAATACCCTGAAGTTGAATTTTGGTCAACAAGAGATCCTATCCAATATGAATATGTGTATCCAATTAAACATAATGAAATTTTTGGTTTGAAATAAATACCAAGATTATAAGTCCCTTTTATATATCTAAAAATTATTTTCACTACGTGCAAATATTTGAGTGATAAATTGCCCATAAATCTAGAAACTAATAAAACTCCATAACTAATATTGGGTCTTGTCATAGTGAGATACATAAAATCTCCCACCATCCTCCTAAAAGTCTTTTCATCAGCTTAAGGAATCCCATCCTCTCTCATTATATTTTCCCCATTTGAAATTGGACTGTGCATGGACTTAAAACATTTAAGATTGTACTTCTTTAACATGTTTTAGACATATTTGGCTTGATAAAAAAATACTTTCTCTTTATTTTAATATACTTCCATGCCAACAAAGTGATTTATAAGTCCATGATCAGTCATCTCAAATTATTACTTCATAACTTCTTTGAAGCTATTCAACACCTTTATAGATCTACCTATAAATATCAAGTCGTCTATATAAAGACAAACATATAACATATTAGAACCAAATATTTGTATGTAAATAGTTGGTTACTTTTGACTTATTAAAAAGACTTGATACAATAACTAGCTATCAATTCTTAAGTACTAAGATCTTGGATCTTGATTCAACCCATAAATAACATTTTTTAATTTATATACCCAAATATCTCTAATCTTTACGTCAAAACCTTGTGGCTGACCCACACATACTTATTCTTCAACCACTTCTTTTAGGAATGAAATTTTGACATCTATTTGATGGATTCTATATCATTTATGAAAAGCTACAACAAACATCAATATTATATTATCTTGACATCCCATGGGTGCATAATGTATACACATAATATATTCAAATTTTATCAATTATTGATGCTTTCTCTCTTATAGGAACATGTCGAGTCTCAATCTTTCTAAGTACACACCTTAAAGGGTGCATCAAAAAAGGGGTCAAAAAACCATTTTTGCTTCACATTATTTTTATCCCCTATACTACCACTTTATATCTATATAACTTTATTTTATGTAGTTACCTAAGCTTGGCCTCCTCTCTTTCACACTCATCCAAGTAATTCACCTCCTTACTTAGCCCCTTTCTGAGCCAAAACCCCTTTTTGACATTTAACATACACTGTTAGCCTAGACCAACAATGTATTTAATTTTTTAAAATCACATTATGGGTCTAGGTTAGCCTTGGCCAACCTAGACTAGGACCTAACTTGCTTTTATCAAATAATGATACAAAGTTGAATTGGGTTGACCCTATATGCAAAGGGAAATGTAACTAACCTATTAATCAATCCTATCTCAAAGAAGATAAATTCTACTTACACTTTTGATTATTGATACATTATATATTTAGGGTCATGATCAAGATGGATTCACTAGACCTAACTAAGGGATCTCGTACCAAAATAATATCACTATAGATGATTCCAAAGCCTCTAGTCAAGCAAGATCATGTAATAACTCTATCTAGGTCCTATGTTTTCATATTCACAAAGTAAATGACAAGTAAAATCTAATTTAGTTCTCACCAAAGCTTATGGCACAAAGTGGGGGTAATAAACATAAAAAGTAAGCATGCATATTAGATCTATACTCATGTCAATGTATAGAAAATATTAATGTATGGAAGAGAAGTACACATGCTAATCTATATACTATTACAAAGGAGGAACAAATTTAGGAATACTTACCTTTGAAGATGAACCTATCGAGCCTCAATCTCTTCCTTGGCCAAGGTCATTCATAAGAGATTGTTGTGATATATAAGGAGAATGAGGATAAGTTATCTCTAGGCTACATAACTTCTCTATGTATCCAAAATACTTCTCCACAAGATAAGATCTGTATCTCTAAATAAAGTATTGAAACCATAAACTATTTTCCTCAAGTATAATGGTGGATAAGAAGATGTGTAATATAATAATTTTATTTTTTCTCCTAAATGATAGAAATAAATATGTATATATAGCTGAATATAGATTAAACCTTTTTAAAATTTTAGTAGACAAGGTTGGCCCAAATGATTATGTATTGTTAGTTACTATAAAAAATTTAAGTCTCATTCTAGGTCATCTAAAACTGGCCTAAAATCATAACATAATTTTATAAATTTGAATACAAGGTCGATGGAGCTAACAGTGTAATGTAAACTATTAAAAAAAGTTTTAGGCTTAGGAAGGGGATAATAAAAGTGGCAAAATCTTAAGGGAGTGTGAAAAAATAAAGGCAAGGATTAGGAAAATGTGTAGAAGAAGTTTATGTAGATAACAAGTGGTGGTATAAGGGACAATAATCCTATGAAGTACCAATGATTTGCCCACCTCTTTCTTAATTCATCTTTTAAGGCATGCACTCAAAGAGATTGAGACTCGATAGGTTCTTGTAAGAGAGAAACCATCAATAATTGATAAAGTTTGAAACTATATGTGTATACATATGCCCCACTTGAAGCTCATCATGTGTCATGTAGGTGTAACAGGGGATGGTGCTTCAAAAAAAGAACAGAGTAACACACAATGTTGAAGCTAAATAAATTATAGTAAGAAGTAAATAAGATAAATGAAAGGATAAAAATAAAAGAAAACACATACCTTTACTTACCTTAGTGTTATAGATAAGAAATGAAGTGAAAAATATGTGAAGGTGTTTAATATCGAGAACATTAGGTGAATCTATATAAATTAGCAAAAAATCAATTTTTTTACAAAAAATACATGTAATATGTGAAAATATTCTCTATGATGTCAAGATTATATAACATCTCATGGTTTAGAAAAAGAGCTAGTAGAAACAAAGATATAGTTAAAAAATGGAATCTGGTAGTAAATATTTTATAGGTAAATAATTTTGAATCATAAATATAAATAGGGTAAAAACAATTCATTTGTTATTTTTACTATTGTGAGAAAATAGAGTTCTGAGAGACCCAGTGTGAAACTAGAGATCAACCATGGTGAGAAAATGACAAATAAGATAGGGAGGACGCCTGGAAGTCTCAATGAGTGCAACACAAATAAGCAAACATGAATTGAGTTTTTTTTGAATAATGTTATTTAAAATTGAGCTACATATAGAAAATTAAGTGGTCAGTAAAATATAGACACCAAAATTGATCCTAGGAAATTTTTAGGTAGACTAGGGGTAGAATGAGGTATTGGGTAGGAGGAAGTCAAACTAATAAATAAATAAGGCATTTATGGTAAATGATCAAAAAGTCAACTTGGTCAAATCAGTTCGTAAGGCAATTAAAAATTAGGGGGATGATTATGTATTAATGGGTTGACAGTATTGCTAAAGGTGGTTGATTACATAATAGTGTGTAAATTTAGTCTAAAATGAAAATATGGCTAACTGTGTAGCTTCTAACTGATGTAGTTGGTATAAAGTAGCCAATAAAATTTATTAAAGAGGGCTGACTCTATACCAAAGGGTCAATGTAGTAAGCTAGAGTTGAGGAAGGGTCAATTTAGTATCAAATAAACCAATTTAATTTGTAAAAACAAGGGCTAATTTAGTATCAAATGGGCCAATTATGTTTAATAGTATTGGTATAGGGCTGATTTAGTATCAAATGGGTTGATTGTTTAGATAAATCAGAAAAGATAAGAAACTAAAGTAAACCAACTAATGAAGTGGTTAGTTTATTAAATTTTAAGAATGTATTATGATTATTTATGACATGGAGATTTGATACATACTTTTTGGTTTGATATTTTGTAGAGATGCCATAGATATTAGCACTTGGTAGATGTATCGTGGCTACTAGATCTACTAGATCATTTGACAAAAATGGATAGAGCTCAACTAGTTACCTTGGGTTTTGGTGGCATCACAGAGGTGAGATGGATCCTTTTGAGTATTGATCTCATTATCATGTTCCTAAAATCATGAGAATAGTTGACCAACACTTTTTAGTGGGAGGTGGATGGGGACACCATTGAGGTAGATATCACTCTGGAGGATGTCTATGCATTACTTGGACTTATGATAGGTAGGACACTAGTGATTAATGATACATTAGAGGATGATGATGAGAGATGAGCATTAGCCCAATGGGCTACATGCTTAGACAGGATTCACCCTAGGTTGAGGGTGATCTTGTTCAATGTTTATATTACAACCATTCTAGACATTCAAAAGGTAGTGATAGGACTTATGATGACATGAGTACTATGTCATAAGTTAGATGACAAGGTTTTGATCTATGTGATAGCCTTGTGCTAGTCTATATTAGAGTAAGGAGTGTTTTGTGATTTTGGGGTTGTCATCTGGGTCTATCTCATGCATGATATGTATGAGATGTTGTCCAAAGTGTAGAATACCATGGGACTAATGATTTTGATGAGCATATGAATATATGAGAGGTTCTCCATATATTGTCCAATTAAGTTTCCCCATGCAATCGATGATAGGTTACCTTGAGTCTTATGATGGAGACATGACCATATAGTGTAGGACATGCCCCATGTGCCAACATTATAGATGATCACATGAGGGTAGATCATGTACTAGCTATACAATCATATAGATACCATATGGTCTAGTTGGTCTATCGTTACTATAGGGTTTACATGGGTATAGATCACATGCCACTACATGTCATGGGTAGAGCCGTATCTAGTGGCATGCTTACTAAGATAGTTGAGATTCCCCTATCTAACAACCCCTATTATATTGCCTATTATTGGGTATGACAATCTAGAGAGATGAGAGACAGGGGAGGTAGAAGGGTACCCATGGAGATACTAGTGATTAGTCTTTGACATGTTAGACCATGGGCTAATTAAACATAAGGTAGTAACAGAGCCAATAAGGGGAGATGTAATGGATGGGGATGTAGGGGCACAATAAGCATCATTATAAAGGAAACAATAACCATTGCATCCTCATCAAATATAGAGGTACTATAAATGTAAGGAGACATAGATACTAAGTACTACACAAGGGGACCCATCAACCACTCTAGGATAGTTGGTCCATAGAGGCACCCTTAAGGAGAGGATCAAGATTAGATCGAGTGGTGACTTTTGGGTTTGCATTGGTGTAGATGTGGATGATAGAGGAGGTGCTTGATGAGCAAATAAATGGGTAGACTGTGATTGGTGATACTATCACTAGTGAGAAATGTTGTAATTTTGATTTAAGTTTTTGATATAGGACACTAATTGCATTGTGAATATGGTAGATAAATGATTTAAGATATATATGTGATTTACTACCTTTTAGGTTTTGGTTTTATAGATATTATGATAAAGGAGATCAAATAGGGAGCCCTAGTTATGGCTTCACACCATGACATTTTGGATGGGATGTTGGTACCATATGACCCTACCACATTAGATGATATTTTGGTTCCATTTATTCCAACCTAGGTAGGCTAGTTTATATTGGTAGGAGAGGCTATGAGGTAGTTATAGGCATGTGATGATGGGCTAAATACACTAGTAGGCATTGGAGTAGGAGAGTCACAAGCTTAGTAGGACCTAACATAGGAGAGATCCATGCACATGGTGACCACTATCCATCTAGGATATGTATAGGCCTAGGTGGCCAATCTACAGGGATATACTATTGGACTAAGATCCTAGACTACTTTACAATATATGATTTAGAGGAAATAGTCATAGGCATCGATGGGTATTATGGCTAGGACACAAGATAGACATGATGGAGACTAGCTTTAGATTTGGAGCTATTGTATTTTGTATTTTGTATAAAACACGTATATATATATATATATATATTGATCTAATGAGTTGTACATGGATTTGGATGTGGATGCATTGATATATTTATTTTTAATACATGTAATTAGATTTTGTTGTATATGCTATGATAAATATATGATGATTGTTTTATTTTCTAGCATTATGTGATTCACATGCATGTTTAAAAATAAAAAGGCAAAAATAATTTAGAAAAGTATAAGTAATAAAAAATAAATGTACTATACACTATATCATGATGGGAAATGTGTAATAACAAAAGATGCATAAATATAGTAAACTAGAGATGATATAAAGAAACAAATGTTTTTAAACCATGTAAAAGATTTACACCAAATTAAAATAAATAAAAATCACACTATATCACATTGGGAAGTATAATTTTTTTTAATAAAATGGAAGGCACATGAAAAACCAATGGTTTAAATATTTTTTTTAAAGTCAATCAATCATACTAAATCATGTTGAGATGTATAAAAATAAATACAAAACTATAAAATGAGATTAAATTGATGACACTAATTCAAGCTGGGATGTATGATTTTTTATAATAAAATGGTTTTAAACATACATGAAATCAAAAAATTAGAAGATAAAAGTGAAATATTAATGAAGTAAGCATAAAACATACTAAATCAAGATGGAAATCATGTTAATAATGTGTAACTCATAATCAAACACTTCTTATCTCAAATTTGACTCATGTAATTTCATTGTGACCTAGGTATTAGAATATTTTGTGAGGAAGGCTTGGTCCTATCCATGGTCTTACATTGCAACTCACAAAGGGAACAATAATGACATGGAAACAATTATGAGAGTGATTGTAAAACATGGTTGTAATGTAGTTATTTGTGAGGAAGGTCTAGTCCTATCCATAGTCTTACACTACAACTCAAAAGGGGAACACTAATGAGGTGAATAGAAATAAGGGAGTATTTTATTATGATAATTTGTGAGGATAACTTGGTCTTATCCATGGTATTACACTACAACTCACAAAGGGAAACCCTGTGGGGAATGATCAATTAAAAAAATAATATTTCTCAAGGGAAAATATTAAGATTTTTATAAATGAGAGAGGGAATGTAAAAACATGACATAGTCATCTATGAGAAGACCTTAGGAAAAAATCAGACATATTAGGTATACAAGAAAGACACTAAGAGTCTAGTGACCATCAAAATATAAAGGATACCTATTCATAATAAGTGCAAATATCTATAAGAAAATAAGTTAGATATTAAGATCAACTCATGCCAGTTATATGAATAATAAAAGTAAAATGAACTTACCTTCCCACAACATGTTCTCCATTCCTCAAGACCTCTTATAGAGTCATCGGTCTACTTTTTAGATTGGATACTTGTGTGAAAAATTAGGTAGCACTAAAAGATTTGTTATTCTCCTTTTCCAATCTACTAGTATACCACACCTTAATGGACCTTGACTCTATCATGAGACCAACTATGGAGTTTGAGCTTCAATTAAAAATAAGAGATGTGTTATGAATCACGTCTTTTAGTGTGATTTTACTTTTACAATTTATATATTGCCTTTTATATCATTGCCTTTTTTTTAAATTATTTATCTTTTAAATTTCATGGATTTTATGATTCTCCCTCCATGCATATTTGGAATACCCAACATGAGTGACAGAAATGATACATACGAATGAGCTTTAGACTTTGGTTAAAAGAAGCTAAATATCTAAAGATATGACTGACTAAACACTTAGGCTTGCCTATGAACCATCATGTTATCTCAATTTTAAACCATATATAGGCTTAGTATGTGAAAAGGAGATAAGGGAATAAAGGGAGATCCAAATTAGATCAATAAAATAGGATTACAATGAGATGTCTTGTTTTCTAACTGATCACATGGTACATAAAGATTGTTAAAGGGATCAAGGTTTGCATAACCAAGTCTTAATAATAATTATCTTAGTTATTGAGATAAGGTAGCAAAACTAATTAAGATAGATAAAGACATCCATGAAAAGAAATGAACTCATAAATATAAGCATTCAGTCATGGAAAGAACAAAAAGAAGCCATAAGAAAAGATGAAAGAAAATGAAACCATATACAACACATAATGCATAATATAATGATACATGTGAAACAAATAAGTGAAACTAGATTCAAAACTTAGTCAAATGATATAAGATATATAAAAGTGGATCACAAGTCCAATCCAAAATCATAATGAAGAATAAAGTGAAATAACACCATGCTGTGTTCACAAATATTGATAAATTTATCCACAAATTTTATTTATGATATCTAAAATATCTTTGTGAAGATGGATCCTAATGGTATCCTAAGTTTCATCTATCCTTAGTGAAAGCTATGAAAATAACTCTCTTTGTATCTCTTCAACAAAAAATGTAGGCATAGCTGAAGGATCATATTCATGAGGGCTCTAATGCATAGAATACTCAAAGAGGGGAATATATATTAGAATAGAAATGGTATTTGTGGGATGAAAAGGTGGCACCAATAGTGGATAAATAACCATGGGTGGGGAAGAAATCACATGTGAAGAAGGAAGAGCCTTATTACGTGGGTGATCTATGAAAAGAGGAATAATGGGCATATGAATCATCATAAGGTGATCATGAAGGTGTTACTAAATAATTTAGAAACAATCAATATGATGGGTAATGCATTGGTGCCAAAGACAATATACCTCCCCATATTTAGGGATATAGTAATAACTTGAGAGGAGGTATAGCCTTATCTTTAGGATGAATAAGGGTAGAAAGCAATGTGTCAATATATTTCCAAAGATTTTGATAATGGTTGGAAGAATGATTATTTGTGCCATGGAATCAATAGATGCACTTGTTAGTAGACTTTGGGGGTCTACTAATGGAAGAGGTAGAGTCAAAATACTAAAAAGGCTAATATAATTGGTAGTCTCTGGTCTAATGGCCAAAAATTTTGTGAATATCATAATAAGGTTGATTGACCAATTGAGCGAGCATGGGACCAAGCTATGACAAAGGAAGAAGGTCATTGCCAAAGGAAGGTAGGGCTAGTGTAGAGACTAAGTTTGGCACATTTGAAGGTAGGGCATAATAAGATATAGGATGAGGCTTAGCTAAAGGTAAAGTGGGAGTAGGTCCCATACTAAGATCAATTAAAGGTGAGGAAGGGAACATAAAAGGCTTAAGATTAGTAGATAGAATCTCTAGGGGAAATAAACTATAAGGATCCTGGTATCTAAAAAAAATAGTAAGGATTGATCATGACATGATCTATGAGCATACTTCTAATAGGATCTACTAAAACTAGAGGTATACCATGTGGTCACTTCATCTCTACCTTACAAAAAATAGGAAAAATACTAGAATTAAGCACTATGAAATGAGGAACATAATAAGACAATTAGAAAGATTGAAATAAAGAAGTATGATATCAAACAATCTAGGCATGTCTAGCCTAAACAAGTCCTATACATAGATCATTTAAAGCATAACCATCATCATAATAGGGTGTATGTAGGTCATTGGTACATGTAAGTATGATATTTTTTTAGAAGTCACATGATGAATATAATGCATAGTATTGGTTAAGACCAAAGGTATATCATCGATAGGAGGATGATGGGAGCGAGGCTTCAAGGATGGTGGAAATTGGGCTATGAGATGATGGGATAGATCTAAAGTTTTTCTTGAGGCTGATCTCATCCAGTTCATCATCATCATAATCAAGGAGGTTAGGTGGTATGTTACCAATGGGTTTAAGGTGACCATTATAAACTCAAGTATAATTAATAAGATAATTGAAATGTTGAGATTACCTAATTGATATACTAGGCAAGGGTTCAAGGGTAGGAATTTTAAATACGCCACATTTTTGAAATTGTTTGAAATTTCAAGGGTTTGTGTCTCCTTGAATCTTGTAAATAACACCATTATGGGAAAATTTGATGCATTGGTAGGTAGGTGAGGCAAAAACCCTCATACAATGAGTTTAAAGTCTACCAAGCAAGATGTTATAAGAAAGGGAAAAGTTAAATATCATAACTTTCACATGAATGGTGATAGGAGGGATGGTAATAAGAAGCCACATACAACCGAAAGGAGGCATTTTACTTCTATTATAACCTTGACATGTATTACATGTGGAATTGATGTTGTACTCATACTATTTAGGAGTCTTAATTAAATTAAGGGAGCTGACATAAGTAAAAAACCCTCATCAATTAAAGCACACATAACTTGGATATCACTGATTTGGATGCTAATAAATAGTGGAGGATCATCTATGTGGAGAAAAATCTCATCTAGAATCATGAAAGTGATAGGAAACTTAAGGGAGAGATTTTTTTTGATTTTTTCATCAAAATATATAAACATATCTTTGTATTGTTTTAGTATACTATATTTAGATCTAGACAAGGTAGATTCACATCCCACTAAGGGAGGATGAGGGATGTTCATTTCAAATAATAATTGAATTAGATGGTTGTGATGATGGGGGAGGTTCATATTAATTCTAGGAAAGGTATTTGATATGGGAGATGATGAATTTATGATATGCAGTCCCATTCATCATAAAATATGGGGGGATTAATAGATAGAGGCACATGATGTTGTAGGAGCTCTTTGGAAAGAAGACTAAAAGTACATTCAAACTTGTGTTGGTAAGTTGTAGTTGGTTTAGTTTGAGGACAAATAGGTTGATTATCTTTAGATGGTGGGATAGTTGATTGGGTATTGTTACTAACCCAAGTTACACCCTTTGAAAAAGGTTATTTACTTCTTCAAACTTGGACTAATATTAGATAAGTCTACAAATTTCAGGTTACCTATAGCTAGACCAAACCTCTATATTATGGGGCTAGCTCCCTTGGTGCATATGTTTAGCTCAACAATTCACTAAAATCTACTACTATTGGGGTGAAAAGGGATATAAATTAAATAAGGTAAATATAATCTAAGGGATGGTGATGCACTTATATGATTTATCTATCCACTCAATTAGAACTCCTAACAACACTAGTGGTCTAACAAGCAACTAAATAATAATCTTGATAAGTCCATATGTAAAAATGTTTCATGTGGAAGCTATATTAGGTGAATAGAGTGTAAAGGTCATGAAAAGAAGGTTTGCTATGAGAATCTTACTAGTTAGGTCACACTTCAAACCCCATCACCAACACTTCTATACACCATATAACCTGCATAAGACATTCTATTGACATCTAGGTGAACAAGGACCTATAAAGGAGAGATATTCATCACATATGAAAATATAAACAAGTATAAACACAATAAATATAACCATGAAAGAGATACAATAGTTTATTTATCAATCTAAATAGGTTTATAAGTACAAGACCAGGTAGTGTTTCCTCATAGTTGAGAGAGGGATACAAATTAAGGCCTTAAGGGCTTAATATATAGTATAAATGGAAGAGAGAAATGGAGAGAATGGCATGAAGGAGAGAATAAAAATGTCATAAATGACTATCATTAACTCATATAATAGTTACATTAGTTATAATAGTCATGCCATACACCCTTTCTATGCATTGGTATTCTTGATTGTCTTTGAATGAGCCCTTATGCATTAAGTGGGGTAGCATAGGATATAGTTGACCTATTCAACCTCATCTTGAAGAATTTTATGCCCTTTTATAGTTAAATAACTCATCCTCTTGGTAGTTATAATTGAATAAGATGTAATTAAGCTATCATAAAGCATGAAGTAGTCCATACTCCTTTTAAGCATATTGACTAGGTCAAGAAACCACCTTATCTCTCCATTATGGCCATGAAATGTGAACTTGAATCCCTCAGTGTAGTTAGTTACTAGGTTTAATTACTTTTTAATAAACCACTTCATCAGCACTCTATGCCAACCTACAACTTTCTTATTGATCGAGTAGGCCAAATAAGCCAATTAGGCCTAGTATCTTAACTATTAGTGTTTGGAATCCATGAAGGTCTGATTTAAATATGAGAAACCTATAAATAAATGAGTTTCATACTTGAATAAACACATTACACCATACCATAAGCCCTTTTGAGTTAGAGACAACTACAATTTTGTAACACTAGTTGACTAGGTCACCCTGTCCTTTATTTTTATAGACTGACTGTATAAAAGAAGCTTACAGAGGTATTTATAGGAAAATATTTGAGATTATAGTGTCATAGGAAGGTGAAAAAAGTGTCAAACCTCCTCCTCCAAGGTTGGAATCATACCAAATAGTTCTACACCTTGTTATTTACCTAAATACCTAAAAAAGTATAGTTTTTTGCCTAATCCATATAGTGTCCATATAGATAAGTACCATGGTCAGGGGATCCTCTGAGTTCTATTTATGGTTTAAGTTTTTATTAGACCATTCATGAGTGTTCATTTGTCAAAATCTCCAATTTTCTCAAGATTGGTCTATAATAGGGTTTAAGGAGGGTTTTAGAGGTTCACTATCTTAACGATAGTTCATAAAGTATAGACCTAAAAACTAGAAATTTTTATTATGGATATTTAGTCCATATACCCCTTCAAATTTCTTGAATATCTTGATTTCCCATGTAAAATATGTGTCAATATATGAATGCAAGGAAATGCGCTAGTAGTCTTTTACAGGTAGTCTAGACATGCTTATTTTATTAGTCTTTGTTCATAAAGGTAAGCCCCTAAAAAAAATATTTCTATCATGGATATAAAGTGTATTGGTATTCCTAAATCTTGATAATATCATTTTACCTGAGTCTATTTATGGTGAGAGATCTAAGCATTGAAATGACAACTCAAATTGACTATGTACATTATGGAATTCGAGATGGTTCTTGAGACCCAAATTGACCTTAATGTTGATTTTATCTAATTGAAACATATCATTAGTACCTAAATCATCCCCTTATATATTTTCATGGTGTCAAAATTTCTTAGGAAGTTCTAGGCATACTCCCATGGTGATGTTGGCTTTCTAGGCCTAAAACAGGGTTTTAGGCCTAATTGGATTCAACTAAGTTTTGGAGGTTTGAATGACCTGTATATGATTTAAGACTACAAAACCAGAATAATATATATTTTTACACCTATTCTCAACCTTATACATATATTATATCTACTCAAAACCCCTCATGTATTCATTATTTCATAAGATAGCATGTAGATGGTTATGTTAGTCTGAATGTCTGGGGCAATGATTTAAGGCTTAAATATGCCTTTCCCTCTCCACTAAAAAATTATATAGGTTTTAATTCCTATATAATAACCTTAGAGTGGATAATAACCCTTATGATTTATTTGTTTATCAACTCTACTCCTTACACACTTCCATACAATAACCTTAGGGTTTGTTTACAATCAATCTTATGTAACCCTTGGGATGGTTTCAGTGCCCTTTCCTATCTCAATTGAGATTATAATTAGTTAAAAGCATTGATATAGATTTATCACTTAATTTTTTATCTATTCCCACTCTCTTAATCATCACACAGTATGCATCATCCCTAAACCTGCATATACAGGTCTGTTAGGCTTACATTAGGCCTAGTTTAGGCCATTTAGGATCTTTACTTCTTGAACCTAGGTTTTATCACCTAAGACCCTGAATAAATATCCCTCATTAAAATTATCAGGTGTCTTCAAATTATCAATAGATTCATAATATGTATAAAACTCTAATTTCTAGCTACATACTTGTTTATTTGTATATTAGGTCTAGCTTAGGCTTGATAGGTTCTTTGTTTTCTCTAAGGTTAAACTGATTCAATGAAGAGCCTAAGAATCATTCATAAGGAAAATATACCCCTATTTATAATCATCTAATAATAATTATTAACCATCTTACCTTCATCAGACCTCTATATATCCCTATGACTGTGTAGATGCCTTAATTTATGTACATAGACATTTAGCTACCTAGTTTAGGTCTTAAGAGGGGTAAACTATTAGGCTCTTGGTTTCATTTGATGAATAAAATAACCAAAGGAGTTGATAAATTTAATACATAATTAAAATTTCTCCTTACCTTTATGCAATCCCTTCACCAAGCATATTCCATCAGTCAACTCTCACATGCTAAGCCAAGACCCTACCTCTCTCTAGACTGGGTTTGCTTGAGCTATTGACATAGACAAACCCTTTCATAGTATATTGAATCACTAAATTGGTGGAGATATAATTTCAAAAGTATTCTTTCATTAATAAAAACACTTTTGAAACTCCAATAAACTATACACCTTACTGGTTACCTTGTTTCTTTATGACTGCCTGCATAATCTTGTTTATCTACCTTTATACCTAAAAGCCTGATAAGATATTAGGTTATTTTTATCATCTAAAAGGATAGAATAATTGTATGGAAACACTAATATTTTTAAGACAAAAACATGTAAACTCTATCTTTATTCATGTTCTTTCATTCCTTAACAGGGTTTCATGACTTAATCCTCCTTGCTCAAAACCTTGTTTGCTTAGCTTATCCAGACTATATGAAGAAGGTGAGATATAAAAATACTACCTACATGAACACTCTCTATAAAATTTGATAACACCAACCATCCCCTTCATGAATCTTGTTAACCTTGTAACACCTCATATCCTTGGAAATAAGATGTCTTATGCATCAAATCTACCAAATTTCTAATAGACAATATGTATGTGGTTTTTGTAAGTTTCTTGACTATGTATACCCTATTTGATGAGTGATTTTATGATTAATTAAAATGGGTCATTATTATAAATTCCCATGTTTATATTTTTACCCTCTAATCTTCTTCAAAAATTCTTCACCATCAGTACTTTTTCCACTTCAACATTGTAACCTTGTATATGCTCCTTGAGGCCTTTAACTCGTCTAGCCTTTTTTTTGAGTGAGTCTAATGTGTGATTATTTATGGGCCCTATATACCAATATTTCAATTCATCTCCATGTTATTTTTTTACTCTTCTCTAATATATTTCAACCTCCTTCACCCCATCCTAACAACCAATGTCTTTATCTTAGCTTGCACAAGGCATGTAAGTAGTTATAAAATTTGTTTGACAAGAATTTAGAATGAGAGTGGTCTAAAAAGAGGGGAGTGAGTGATAGGTAGTGAGGGTTATGGGGAAGAGTATTATTAAAACACATTATTTATGTGTATTTTAAAAAACTTAAGGACCTTCTACAATAACCTTATTCTCTTCATGCCAAGAAGGTCACACATCACTCATCACAGTCATAATAAAGCAAGAATTAAAGGGATTCTTGGACCTATGGTGACTTATCTAAATGATTGGGAAGGTATATGAGGTATAAAATAACTCAAGGAAATCATGATACAACTTTAAAATACCAACCCTTCCATATCTATGCACCAAAAGTTTTGTCAACCATGAGAAACTAAACTATAGTCTATAAGATGAAGAAAACATGAAGTTTTAATTGATCCCTGTTGGGGGATCAAACCAACAATAGATTACACTTGTGAAAGCAATAAACGTGGAAATAAATCAGATAGATAAGTAACTGAAATGATAAATAGCACAGAACAAGATATACAAGAAAACACCCTGAAAACTTGTATTGAAACTCTTTACAATAGGAATACAATTTGAAGAAACTTCGTTCTTCCACACCTCTCTCAGATGCACACAAGATCTCTCACTAGATCTCTATTCCTCAAGAGCTCTCTCTCAAGTGCACTCAAATCCAACAACCTGGATTGATGCAACTCTGTACTGTCCTTCAAACATTCACAATGTTCTACTCTTACAGTTCTACACACAACACTTTCATTCTAAGCTAAGAAGATCTTCCTACATATAGAAATAGGGAACTTGAGCATGCTCTTACAACAAACAGTTAAGCCTCTTGAACAAGGGCTCTAAAAATAATATTACTAATAATAGAGACGCGAGCTTGAGTCTACAACTCAAACTCATCATGCAAACACTCGCTGCTGTCCTCGGAAATAGATTTCTGGACCCGCAGGTAACCGACGTCGGTTCCTGCCTGTTCGCCTGTGACCGTCGCCGGCCGACCCTACCGCCGACGTCGGCGCCTCTGCAAATGCTACTAACTGACGTCGGTCGCTCCTGACCGACGTCGGCGTCTGTGTAGACCCGAACCTATTTTAACTATGCTCCTTGGTGAAGCTTTTAGCTCCACACCCTAACAATCTCCCACTTGGAGATAAACCAGCTGCACCAACCTGTACAACATCATCTTCTTGCTCCTCCATCTTCAACTCAATCATGAAGACCAATAGAAGTTGAATGAAGATTCAACTTCTCCATCGTAACCGGCTTTGTTAGCATATCAGCAGGATTCTTGTCTGTATAAATTTTCTCCAGCTTCAACTCACCATCTTCCAATACCTGCCGTATGAAGTGGTACCTTAGCTGTATGTGCTTGGTTCTAGAGTGAAAGGCTGAGTTCTTGGCCAAATGGATTGCACTCTGACTGTCACTGTATAATCTGCAACTCCCATGCTCCCTTCCAAGCTCTTCCATGAACCGTGTCATCCATATCATCTCCTTGCTAGCTTCTGTAGCTGCAATATATTCTGCTTCTGTAGTTGACAAGGCTACAACCTTCTGCAACTTAGATATCCAACTAACTGCCGTTCCACCTACAGTAAAAACATAACCTGTGGTGCTCCTCCTGCCATCCAAATCCCCTGCCATATCTGAATCTACATAGCCATGTAGAGAAGTATCTGAACCTCCATAGCATAGGTGCTTGCTGCTGGTTCCTCTCAGATATCTAAGGATCCATTGAACCGCTTTCCAATGTTCCTTACCTGGATTGGCCATATACTTGCTTACTACTCCCACTGCTTGGGCAATATCTGGTCTAGTACACACCATTGCATACATCAAACTCCCTACTGCGGAAGAATATGGAACCGTGCTCATGTACTCTACCTCATCATGTGAATTTGGACATTGTTCTTTGCTTAACTTAAAGTGTCCAGCCATAGGTGTACTTACTGGTTTTGCGTCCTGCATATTAAACCTCTCCAACACCTTATTCACATAATCTTCTTGAGACAATATCAACCTGTGATTTTTCCTGTCTCTCCTAATGCTCATGCCAAGGATCTTCTTAGCTGCTCCTAAATCCTTCATGGCAAACTTTTGAGCTAACTTCTCCTTAAGTTCTGAGATATCTTGCATGTGAGACCCTGCAACCAGCATGTCATCTACATACAACAATAGAATAATATATCTACCGTTATCAAATCTCTTGAAATATACACAATGGTCTGATTGACACCTACTGTAGCCATGCTCAGTCATAAACCTGTCAAATTTCAAGTACCATTGCCTTGGAGCTTGCTTGAGGCCATACAAGCTTTTCTTTAACCTGCACACAAACTTCTCCTTACCCTTGACCTCAAAACCTTATGGCTGTTCCATATAAATTTCCTCATCCAAATCTCCATGAAGAAATGCTGTCTTAACATCTAGCTGCTCGAGATGCAAATCCTCAAAAGCAACCAAAGACAATACAACCCTTATAGAAGTCATCTTAACAACAGGAGAAAAAATTTCACCAAAGTCAATACCTGGCTTTTGTGCAAATCCTTTTACCACTAATCTGGCCTTATATCGCATCTGACCATCCTCACTTTCCTTCAACCTGTAAGTCCATCTGTTCTTCAGTGTTCTCTTACCAGCTGGCAATTCAACCAAATCCCATGTTTGGTTCTCTCTTAAGGACTCCATCTCCTCAACCATGCCACGCTCCCACTTACTCCTGGACTCCACCTGTATTGCTTCTTCAAAACTTTCTGGTTCTCCACCATCGGTTAGCAATAGATAATATAAGGAAGGAGAATATCTAATTGGAGGCTTACTTACCCTTTCAGACCTCCTAATGGGTGTCTTGGACTCGTTCTCAACACGCTGTCCACCCAAATTTTATGACAGTGACCGACCTCGGCCACCTGTAGACCTGTCACTCGCCGTCGTCGTTTCTTCCTGACCGACCTCGGTGCCTGGTCTGCCGACGTCGGTCTCTGTATGACCGACATCGGTTTCTGTACTGCCGACACCGGTTCTAAGCCTGCCGACATCGGTCTCTGTGTTTTCCTGCAAGTGATTATTTCTTTTTCCCGCGAGCTCATTTTGGACCATAACTTCGTCCAATTCACTATTGCTCTGCCCAGATTGATCCAGCCTCCTTATCTGATCACTGTACATCACTCTTTCATTGAAAACAACATCACGGCTCCTGATTACCTTGTTAGTTCCTAGATTCCAAAATCTGAAACCAAAATCATCTGAGCCATAGCCTATAAACGTGCACCTCATAGACTTAGGATCAAGCTTCTTTTTATTTTCCTTATCTATATGCACAAAGGCTTCACTACCAAAAACTTTGAGATATGAGAGATCTACCTTTTTACCTGTCCATGCCTCTTCTGGAATTCCACCATCCAGAGCTGTAGAGGGTCCTCTGTTAATCAGGTACACTGCGGTGTCAACTGCTTCTGCCCAAAACTCTAAGGGCAACCCTGCATGCAATCTCATACATCTTACACGCTCCATGATAGTTCTGTTCATCCTTTCAGCAATACCATTCTGCTGAGGTGTCCTTGGAACCGTCCTTTGCCTACGGATTCCTTGTGTATAACAATACAATTTGAACTTAAGACTGCAGAACTCACCGCCATTATCAGATCTCAAGCACTTTAACTTTCTGCCTGTTTCATTCTCAACCATGGCTTTCTAAAACTTAAAAGTCTCAAAAACATCAGATTTCTTTTTAATACAGTAGATCCATACCTTTCTTGTGGCGTCATCTATGAATGTAACATAGTACCGTGATCCGCCAATAGAGGCTACCTGAGCCGGTCCCCACACGTCTGTGTGAACAAGCTGCAACTTCTGCCTTTTCTTAGTAGACCTGGTCTTGAGAAAACTAACCCTTTTCTGTTTTCCAAATACACAATGCTCACAAAATTCTAGATCCATACTTTTTAAATCTGAAAGCATACCTTTAGACTTAAGTATTGACATCCCCTTCTCACTCATGTGGCCAAGCCTTGAGTGCCACAGTTTACAATCCACACCTGAAGTAGATAAAACTAAAGGAGATTTGTTAGTAACACAATTACACAAGTAGAGAGTACCTTCTCTCTTACCTCTGGCCATAACTAGTGCACCCTTGGTCACCTTCCAAGAATCTACTGTGAGAGTTACTGTACAACCCTCATCACCTAGCTTACCTGCAGAAATCAAATTTCTCTTTAAACTAGGAACATGCATCACTTCCCTCAACACCCATGTGTTGCCATTCTGCATCTTCAGCTGCACTTTACCTTTGCCAATAATCTTACAAGGCTCATCATCCCCTAAGTACACTATTCCAAAATCTCCATGGATATAGTCACTGAAATACTCTCTGTTAGGGGTAGCATGGAAAGAAGCACCAGAATCTAATACCCAAGATTCTATGTTATTATGCAAAGAGAAAATTAAAGCATCCTGTGCAATACCTGCAACCTTGGCTTCTTCCTTTCCTTCGTGTTGGTTGTCCTCCTTGGGCTTTGACCAATAATCTCTGCTTATGTGCCCCATCTTTCCACAGTTCCAGCATTGTGGCTTCCTGCCATTCCTGGATTTGGATCTTCCTCTCACCTTAGACTTAGATCTTGATCTCCTCTTGCTCTTTTCTTTTTGCCTTCCCCTGCTCTCAAAATTTAAAGCGTTCCCAGATGTCTCTTCTGTGCTTTTCCTGCGTATTTCCTCATTCAAGATAACACTAACCACATCCTCTACTTTCAAAATATTTGATGCAGATGCAGTATTAGAAACTGCCATTACTAAGCCATGCCAGCTTTCGGGCAAAGAACATAATATCAAAAGAGCTTTTATTTCATCTTCAAATACAATATTGACAGAACTTAACTGATTAACAATTCCATTGAAATCATTCAGATGAGTAGAAACAGATCCACCTTCATTCATATGCAAATTAAATAATTGCTTCATAAGATATACCTTATTTGAAGCTGAGGGTTTTTCATACATATTTGCTAACGTGGTCATCAACTCTATCGTAGTTTTTGCCTGTGACAAATTACATATCACAGTGGAGGCCAGACTCAGTCTTATAGACCCAAGAGCCATTCTGTCAAGAACTTCCCATTCTTCATCCTCCATGTCCTTGGGCTTCTTTGCTATCCCACCTAACGGTAAGTAGAGATCCTTCTGATACAGATAGTCCTCTATCTGCATTCTCCAATGTTGGTATTTCTTGCCATTAAACTTTTCCATTCTCAGCTTACTTTCCTCTGCCATTGCTTCTCCCACTCAAACAGAAATTCCTGCAGAAACACCTGTGAGCAACCTGTAATCTGTAACCTGTAACCTGTAACCAAGGCTCTGATACCACTTGTTGGGGGATCAAACCAACAATAGATTACACTTGTGAAAGCAATAAATGCGGAAATAAATCAGATAGATAAGTAACTGAAATGATAAATAGCACAGAACAAGATATACAAGAAAACACCCTGAAAACTTGTATTGAAACTCTTTACAATAGGAATACAATTTGAAGAAACTTCGTTCTTCCACACCTCTCTCAGATGCACACAAGATCTCTCACTAGATCTCTATTCCTCAAGAGCTCTCTCTCAAGTGCACTCAAATCCAACAACCTGGATTGATGCAACTCTGTACTGTCCTTCAAACATTCACAATGTTCTACTCTTACAGTTCTACACACAACACTTTCATTCTAAGCTAAGAAGATCTTCCTACATATAGAAATAGGGAACTTGAGCATGCTCTTACAACAAACAGTTAAGCCTCTTGAACAAGGGCTCTAAAAATAATATTACTAATAATAGAGACGCGAGCTTGAGTCTACAACTCAAACTCATCATGCAAACACTCGCTGCTATCCTCGGAAATAGATTTCTGGACCCGCAGGTAACCGACGTCAGTTCCTGCCTGTTCGCCTGTGACCGTCGCCGGCCGACCCTACCGCCGACGTCGGCGCCTCTGCAACTGCTACTAATCGACGTCGGTCGCTCCTGACCGACGCCGGCGTCTGTGTAGACCCGAACCTGTTTTAACTATGCTCCTTGGTGAAGCTTTTAGCTCCACACCCTAACAATCCCACCATCCAAATGTGTTAAAAATGGATTAAGGATGATGGATATGAGATATTAGTAGATATATAACATAAATCAAGTAGTAGTTATCAAAAAAAATTCTCAAAACTGATGTCATTTCTACTCCTTGCACAAATGAATAAGCCTAATGGAGTGTCTAGGATGTTAGACAATGTTCATAGAGTATAAACCATTAAATTGTAGACAAATTACATGGATTATAAGGTCAAGTGACCCTCTTCCTTTCCCCAAAGTTTTAGATCATGATATTCTCTCTCCAATTTATACCATCTGCAACCCATGATCCTCTTCTATACATAAAAGTCTGTACAAGTTTATATATCTACATAAAACACATGAAAACTCTCTTTTTACACTATTTCTCCATGTTTCTAGCTTTGACTCACCATTATATGATTAAATGAGATGGAACATGAGTTAAATGACCTTTTAAAAATAATATACTTTATGGGAAAGTGGGAGAGACATATTTTTCATGTATGGGGTCCACTTGGCTAGTGGGGAGGTGTGTATGGTCTTTAAAAGAGGTTTTTAAAGATATGAAATGCATGAGTCATGACTATGGATGTTAAGCATAGGATATATTGAGAGGGGGGGTGAATCAGTATATCATATATCTTATAAAACTTTCCTTTAACCAAATTCCACTTAATTAGACATTCAATATATGCAATAAAACTCAAACAATAAACACCACACAAGATAGAGAGACACCAGATATAACATGGAAACCCAATGTGGTAAAAACCACGAAGAACAATCTCAAGTATATGAATGATCACCAACCCAAAAAATATTCACAAGCACCAACTTGTAGGAACACCAACCCCTTTGCTGAGCACCAACCCATCAACTATTCATGAGCACCAACCCAGTAACTATTCGTGAGCACCAACCCATTAGAGCACCAACCCCTTTTCTGAGCACCAACCTAGAAACAATTCATGAGCACCAAGCCACAGGAGCACCAACCTAGCAACTATTCATGAGCACCAACCCATAGGAGCACCAACCCCTTTGTTGAGCACCAACCCAATAGCTATTCGTGAGCACTAACCCACAGGAGCACCAACCCCTTTGTGTATATCGAACAACTATCTCTCAATGTTTCTATCTCAATAAATGATAGTTAATTACAACATCTCTTTACCTCTCTCTCACCTTTTCTCTTCTAAGCTAGATATAACAAATAAAAATCATATTCTTCTCTCTCTCAAATGCTCTTCTAAGCTAGATATTACAATATCAAATCAACCTCTCTCACACACATTACAAATGGCTTCTCAAGCCTTTATTTATATCTTTCCAAATGACCTTTGGCCTTCCCCCTTTGTGACCCTTCAATCCTCATGGAAAATGGCACCAAACTTATATGACCCTTCATATCCTTGCCTTTGAAAACTCATGTGGTGACCCTTCATGAGCAAAAACGTCCTTCCCTCTTTTGTCCTTATTTGGTGACTTTTTGTATTCCTCAAAGTGTCCCTTCATGAGAAATTGTGCCCTTCCTCTTTTGTCTTCACTTGGTGACTCTTGGAATTCCCCAAGATGACTCTTCATGGGAAAATGCATCCCATCCTTCTTTTGTCTTTACCCTGTGACTCTTTGACTTCTCCATGGGCCCTTCTTTTGTCTCATATGCAACCAAAAATATATTCGTTAATATTAAATAAATATTAACTCACATTATCCAAGATATATCTATTACAAACATCATTAAATGCAATGGGGCCTTTATCACCAATAATGTTAGACCTTTGACGTCAATGACAATATTTCCAATAATCTCCCCCTTTGTCATTGATGACAACCTCAATCTTGAAACTGCCATATCCTATCACCTACACATCCTGTCATCTAAAAACATATAGTAACTCCCCCTTACTGTAGCAACTTGTATCTGTTCTCTATACCTATTTTTGCACTTATAATTGTACCTATTATTCTCCCCCTTTGACATCAATGGCAAAGGGCCTCCCTGGAGCTAACACTTACCTCCCCCTCAATTGATGTTGAACATCAATGATAGGAAGTAATAGAAATTACTCCCAACTCCTCTTGTAGATCTTTGAATGTGTCCTTTCATCATGCCTTTGAGAAGATATCTAACAATACATACACATTGTTCCCTATCCTTTGAGCATTTGAAATTAACTCATTTGAATCTTTTCTTCTAATCTCACAACCTTTAGCATGAAAATTTAATGTGTATCCTTGATCACATATTTGACTAACACTCAATAGATTATGCTTAAGACCTTTTACATATAAAACATTCTTAGTCTTAGTTATACCATAATCCAAACTCAAAGTACCTTTTTTGGCTATCCTAGAAGTGGTTTTATCTCTGAATCTCACTGTACCACCATTGATCTTCTTAGAGTTATGAACTTAATTTTATCTCCTATTATATTCCTTGAACATCCACTATTAATGAACCATGGCTGATCTTTATTTCTTACATGCAAAGCTGTTTGTACCAACATAGAATCTTCAGGTTGTTTATTCTACCATGAACATGTCTAAACCTTCTTCTTGATGAATGGAGCTTTGAAACTCTGATCCTTCTTGACTGACTTAAACACACTTCTACAATACCAAGCTATGTGTCCAAAGTTGTTGCACTTGTAGCATACTATGGTCTCTTCATCAAAGCTTGATAGAGGAGCAAAAGAGTTATGGCTTCTGCTTGACTCTACTTGACTTTCCTTCTTATTTCTAAAATTGTTAGCTCTTTTTCTACATTCTAATTTCTTGTGACCATATCCATTACAATAAAAACAATAGCCATAAAAATAAGACATGTCTATATATCTCTGACGTGATTGTCTTTTCTAGCTTTGTTCTCTCCATCCTTCTCTGTTTGAAATGTCCTATGTATTCTTCACTTATTCCCTTGTTTCCTCTTTTGTAAAAGCTTCAACATAGATCTTTTTCTTTTCAAATCTAATCCTTGTCTTATCTGAATTTGCTTTTTGACTTTCTAATATCTTATTTAGCATGTTAGTGCTCTCCTCAAATTTTGAATCACTAACTACTTTATCATTGACTGCTTTCTCAATATCTTCTTTTAAAGAGGCAATTTCAATAACATACCTTTCACAATCTTTTCTTGTTATTTCCAACTATGCTGTGAGATCTTCTTCATTCTTCTTAGCTTCTTCAAAGTGTGCTTGTAGATCTTCAATCATTTCCTTTAACTCCTGTTCATTTTTCTCAATCTGGCACTTTAATCTTTGATTCTTCTTCTCAACAACTTTTAACTCTTCTAGGGCACAAATGAGTTCTCCTTCCATATTCACTTTAGCTTCCTCCTCTTCTTCTTCTTGATCATCTTCATGTATGGCCATGAATATAATCTCTTCTTCTTCTGAATCTCTAACTCCACTATCTTTGATTGAGCTAGGATCCTTAGAATACAGGCTCTTCTTCTCGAATCCCTTCTTAGATTTGCCTTTGAAATTCTTCTTGTATGTAGGCTTTTATTCTTCATCATCATTACCCTTATTTGGGCATCTAGCTGAAAAATGTCCAATCTTTTCATAATTAAAAAATTTAAAAAGTAATTTTCCTTGGTATTTACTTGTTCCCCTTTTTAGCTTGTGAATGAAAAGTGCTCCATTGCCATCTTCATCATCACTAGAACTATCACTTGATTCTTGAATCTTAGCTTTCTCTTTCTTTGATGTCTTGAAAGTTGCTTCTCTCTTTGAGGTTTTATCTTGTTCTATCTGCATCTCATATGCTATGAGAATACCATGAAGCTCATCCATCTTTAGCTTGGCTAAATTCTTCATCTCCTCGATTGCCGAAACCTTTGCATCATATCTCATTGGTAGAGATCTCAAAACCTTTTACACCACCATTGACTCATCCAACATTTCTCCAAGATCCTAAATCTAATTTATGATTTGATCAACTTGTAAAAGATAACTTTCTATATCTTCTTCTTCTTCCATCTTCAAACATTCAAACTATCTTCTAAAAGTCTGAAGCTTAGCTTGTTGAACCTTTCCATCACCTTTGTAAATATTCTCAAGTTTTACCCAAGTTTCATGAGCAAATTTACATTGCATAAATTTAACAAATTTAGATTCACATAAGCCAATAAAATAGAATTTAAAGCTTTAACATTACATTCACTTGCCTTCTTTTCTACTGGAGTAATTGCAGATGTCTGTGGCTCTTCATATTCCTCCACCACTGCTTTCCATATGTCAAATCCAAGGGCCATCAAATATGTCCTCATTATTATACTCCAAAAAGCATAATTCATCCCATCACATAAAGGTGCCTTATTTGTAGAAAATACTTCCTGTGACCTAGCCATCATAATTTCCCGATCTACCTTCAAGCGATAAAACTTTTCAAAAAGGAACCTGCTCTGATACCAATTGTTAAGCATGGGATATACTAAGAGGGGGGGTGAATCAATATATCATATATCTTATAAAAATTTCCCTTAACCAAAGTCCACTTAATCAAATATTCAAGATATGCAATAAAACTCAAACAATAAACACCACACAAGATAGAGAGAGACACTAGATATAACATGGAAATCCAATGTGAGAAAAACCATGAAGAACAATCTAAAGTATATGAATGAGCACCAACCCTTTTTCTGAGCACCAACCTAGAAACTATTCATGAGCACCAACCCATAGGAGCATCAACCCCTTTGCTGAGTACCAACCTGGCAACCATTCATGAGCACCAACCCCTTTTCTGAGCACCAACCCAACAAAAATTTGTGAGCACCAACCCACAAGAGCACCAACCCCTTTGTTGAGCACTAACCCACAAGATCACCAACCCCTTTACTGAGCACCAACCTAGCAACTATTTGTGAGCACCAACCCACAAGAGCACTAACCCCTTTGTGTATACCACACAACTATCTCTCAATGTTGCTATTTTAATAAATGATAGTTCATTAAAACATCTCTTTCCCTCTCTCTCACCTTTGCTCTTTTAAGCTAGATATAACAAATACAAATCATATTCTTCTCTCTCAAATGCTCTTCTAAGCTAGATATTACAATATCAAATCAACCTCTCTCACACACATTACAAAAGGCTTCTCAAGCCTTTATTTATAGATTTCCAAATGACCTTTGGCCTTACCCCTTTGTGACCCTTCAATCCTCATGGAAAATGGTGCCAAACTTGTATGACCCTTCATATCCTTGCCTTTGAAAAGTCATGTGGTGACCCTTCATGAGCAAAAACATCCTTCCCTTTTTTGTCCTTATCTTTGTGACTTTTCATATTCCTCAAAGTGTCCCTTCATGAGAAATTGTGCCCTTCCTCTTTTGTCTTCACTTGGTGACTCTTGGAATTACCCAAGATGACTATTTATGGGAAAATGTGTCCCATCCTTCTTTTGTCTTTACCCTGTGACTGTTTGACTTCTCCATGGGCCCTTCTTTTATCTCATATGCAACCAAAAATATATTTGTTAATATTAAATAAATATTAACTCACATTAGCTAAGATATATATATTACAAATATCATTAAATGCAATGGGGCCTTTATCACCAATAATGCTATACCTTTGACATCAATGACAATATTTTCAACAATAGATTGAATGGGGAAATCTTTAAGACATTTTATAATGAAATTTACATTAAAAACCTTCCCTTTATTTTAGGTTTTATAAAGTATATAGGCCTATATGAGGTGATTGATGGCTTAAGGGGTGTTTATGACAACTTGAAACTACTTGAATGACCAAACTTTGAATAATGACATCAAAACACCACTAGAAATTCATGAGACATATTGACACCATCATTCCTCAATCCAAGATCACTATAACCACTTTCACCTCACCAAATAGACTCAAGATATTAATGACACATGAATTCATAAGCATAATATATGAATAATCATGACACTCCTAACAAGGCTCAAAGACTCTCAATGGGACCAATAATGACATAACCATGTAGGAAATCACCATTAGTAGGATAGGATGGTTATCACCATA
This sequence comes from Torreya grandis, assembly GCA_037957365.1. Lineage (NCBI taxonomy): Eukaryota > Viridiplantae > Streptophyta > Pinopsida > Cupressales > Taxaceae > Torreya > Torreya grandis. The sequence goes on along the minus strand of JARHVA010003746.1, from coordinate 200,690 downwards.
ATTTTTTGGTTATAGGGATTGGTATTTAGCCTTGAGAGGATAAATTACTAATAGGTTCTTGTGATTACATTGAATAAAGACTATTGGAAAGTTAAGGAATGGTGTCAATGTGTGTAGATGTTGGGGGAATAGTAGATATAGTGTGAGAGGTATTATCCAATTGAGATGTTATAAGTTCTTCTTGGAAAGGTATAAGGTCCTCTTGTCCTAACTCTATGAGATAAGATGGGGAAGAATATTGAATTACATGGAATTTTCAGGAGGTTTAGTGCATGTATGTTGGATTAGAATCAATAAAAGCAACTACCCTTTGCATGCTAGTCATATTTACCACATATTCTTCATTGGTGAGGTCTATAAGACTATTAACATTATTTATGGAAGGAGTAGACTTGTCATTACTATTTTGATGATTAAGGAGAGCATCTTTTTATATATTTATATGAGCATTAAATTAGTTTAAATATTGATTTTTATTTTGTGTTTCATGAGATTTGAAGGTTAAATCATATGCTTGTTAGTGCTTGTGAATGAGTGATTCATGATCAAAGTTTGGTCCAAGTAAAAAATCCATAGCTAGATTACATAATTATCTACAAGTCTCATGAGAATGGTCCTGACTTGCATGAAACCAAAAAAAATTATTTGGATCATACCATGATTTCATAGGATGAGTGGGGTCAAGATCTCATGGTATAGGCCTTAGAAGATGCTTTTGAATCTTAGTTAAAGATAATGGTTTATGGACATTAATGTTATTTTTTTGGGGAAATGTAGGATTAGGAATATTGTTTGGAGGGGGAACGATGTCCACAATGTTGTTAGGAGTGATGGCTTGAATATTATGAATAGTGTCATAAGTATCGATGACACCATTATTGGTAGCATGATGGTTTTTATTTTTAATGAGAATACGAGTGACGATGGGAAGTTGGGATGGTTCAAATTGGTGCATGAAGAAATCTTGGTACTTATCTTTGTTGAGGGCTTATTCCAAAGATCTTAAAGAGAGTCCTAACCCAATTTTTTGACTTGGGGTAGATAGCATTAGTGAATAGATGAAAGAGATTATTGTTTGCCATATTATGCTCACATTTATTAGATAATTTTTCCATCATTTGATGAAATCTTGTGACATTTTGATTTAAATTTTCTTACAATTTATGAAGTGGGATAAGGTATTCTCATGGAGACCACTAGTTTGAAACTCTTATACTAGGAAGTTAACCAGATCTTCCAAACTAGTGATAGAATGTGATTTTAGTTGATTGTATAAATCTAAAGAATCTATAGTGAGTGTTTTAACTAATATCTTGGTAGAAACAAAGTTATTAAGTTTGATCCAATATTTATATAAATTACCAAATGTTTTTAAATGTAATGTGGGATCAGTGGAATTATTATAACTGATGGTAGGTATGATACCTCCTATGTAAATATTAGCAATTTGAGGTACTAGAGGTTCATTTTGGAGATGTTTGATCATTTTATTAATGAGGGGTGGTTGAGAAATGTAGTTACCATGGTAATCCCTAGGGGGTGGGGGGCATTTAGATTCTGTGCTCCCTATGAAAGCTATTGGGGTTGATTTTGAAGGTGAATAAGATGATTTTGCATCTATATAATTTGATTTATGTTATTTGTTTGAAAAGTGTTTATTTGATCAAGTGTTTAAAATAAAAGTTGATGAGTTTGGTTAGTATTTTGACTAGTGTGTATGGAATGTGAAGCATTGGTATTAGTATTACTAGATTGGGTTGTACTATGAGTAGTGGCATGTGCAACACTAGTGGTGTGAGAAGCATTGGTAGAAAAGGAAGCACTAGTAGCATGAGTAGAATGTGTAATAGAAGATGCACTAGTAGAATGATTAGCATTGGAAGAAAAATAAGCACTAATATCATGATTAAAATTGGTAGAAAATGATGCAATAGTGGCCTGATTAAGGAAGAAGTTCTTTAGAAAAGGTCCACTAGATGTTGAACCTATGATGTTAGTGGAGATACTTGGTATGGAGGATTAAGAGGTCATGGAAGAAGAGGTCATGGTGTGGGATGGAGTCAAAATAAAAGGGAAAGGCTGAAAATCAAATAAAGTGTCACCCCCAAATCCTTGAGATAATGTGAGGGTGAAATAGGTTCTTCTACTTTAGCACCTATCATAAAATTAGAAATGGTTGAAAGTTCCTTTCCTCTATGTTGAGGAAATTAGTTAATGAAGAAGATAATTTTAGGTGTGTACTCTAATTCAATCTCATCTTCTAAGGAGAATAAAGGATTATGACTTGATGATGAATGAGGAGTCCCATAATTGGTAGTGTGAGTGGCAACATGCACATTGTTTTCACTTAAAGTGGAAGCTACTATTTTTGGGGAAACCTATTAGGATGGATAAGACTTATCATGTTTATTTTATTCAATTATGTATATCCTCAAACAAGAAATTCATGATGAGAAAAGGATGTTAAAGATGTGATGAAAATAAAATTCAAAAAAGAGGGTACATAATCAAACTAGTCGATTGTGTATTGTTGAATAGGGAACAAAATAAGAGAATACAATAACACATTCATATAGGTCAATTGTGTACTGAAGAATAAGGAACATGCTAAGAAATAAGAAGACACAATCAAATATATTAACTATGTATTTATTAGATAGGGGATGAACATAAAGATAAAGAGACATAGTTGGATAGGTCAGTTATATACTAAAGGCAGATATGATGAATAGCCTATAATAGACTATGTCAATAGGGATGACAATGTTCTAAAAACAAAGAAAGGTTGTAAAAAATAATATCTAATTAAATAAATATAAGCACACAAGTAATTGGATCAATGCAACTGATTCAATTGGAGCACACAACACAAACCTTGCACCAATGTTGGCTAATGAAATTTTTAAATACAAAATATAATGATCAAATAGAAAGAAACAACTTAAAAGTAAATGCTAACTAATTGGTCATTAATAAGTGTTATTAAGTTATAATAAAGTTTAATTTTAATGTGAGTGGGAAGTTGGATATAATGAATAATTTGAAAGTAGTCTAAGGATGGTTTTAAGAAGTTTAGGATGAAAGATATCTATATTGGTGATGGTACTAGATTGACATTAGGGCCTACCCCCTCATTTCACAAACCTATAATGATAAGGGTGTCAAGTCATTTGCCAATATATACCATCAACCATGTGTTTATACTTGGCTAGAAAACCAAGTCAACTTTCCCCTTGGTGATAAAATCCAATTAGGTAGGCTTTGGGAAGATAAATGTTTAATTTTTTTTAGTGTTTAAGTGATTTGGAAGTGTGTGAAAAGGATAAAAATAGTGTGACTAAATTGGTAATTTGAAAAACCACATAATTAATCTGGGTTTTTTACTCTAAGCATACAAGCAACTAAAGGAAAAGTGAATTAATTACTGGTAAAAAGAGGTTCATTTCTTGATCGTGAAGATTATATAATTAGTTTTGGTGATTTTGTATGCAAACAATATAGAACAAATTCAATTGAGTTGATACTATTCTATAGAAACAAGATCTTGGAGAACACAATCGAACATGTTGACTATGTTCAACTACATTTATTAATAGATCAACTGGATTTTTCTTTGTATACATTTTGGTGAATTTGATGTGAATCAAAACTTTGTAAGTTTTCTTTCACGTATTCATTTTATCATCATATTATATATTTATATTTCTATAGTAGTGTATCAAATCTATCATTATAGTTCTAATAATCTATGTGTAGGTTTAACATATAGTTGCCACAAAATGACTCTATTCTATCTATGTAGGTCTTCTCAAAATACTATTGACTAGATTGATCGAATCAACACAATCTTCTTATTCAGTTACAAGAATGCATACATAGTCAAACTAGTCAACTCTATTGAAAAAAATTTCTTTTTAACATATAGGTCTACAAACATAGTCAAGCCAGTTGACTTTGTTTGCAAATTTTTTCAAGTACACAAGTTTTACAAACTCCATCAAGATAATCAACTCTATTGACAAAATATTTGAATCACTACTTGAGAATCACAACATAAAATTTAAAATATAAGCATCTTCAAGCCCATCAAGATTCATTCTTACTCTCTCTATCATTTCATCCTTTCATTTCCAGTATTATTTTTCACAAGTTTGTAGTCTATAACATTGTAGCCATACATCAAACTGGGTTAAGTAGTTTGACATAGTTATGTAGTTTTTTTTGTTGGATGTTTGATCTGAGTGTGTTTATTTTGCTTATATTAAAAATATTTATTGTTTGGGGCATGCATCACTTTATGTGACACCCCCATAGTTATTATAGTTAGTAAATGATGTGTTAATTTATTTTCTTGTTAGTTAGTGTATAGGTGGTTTAACCCATTGGGTAGTTACTCTTGGTAACTTACCCGAATGACTTTTAAAATGCATTCATTGTATAAAAATAAATAAGTTAGAATCCCTAAATAATATTCACATAGTATGCAATGTAGAATTTTTCTTACTTGTGTATAAATGATCCCAATAATGGTATTAGAGCCTAGTTGCTTAAAGATAAAGGTTGAATATTAGAAGCCATGGTTGGATGAGAAGAGATAAAAGCATTAAAAAAAGGTATTTTTTAAGTGCAAAATTCAATTTTTATTTTTTGTAGAACTCTGTATGGCCCAAAAATCTACCATGATTTTTTTTATACTGTTGAAATTTTTCTGTAGATGTATGTTGTATGTTTGAATTTGAAGGCATTTTGAGAAAATTTATGCCATCATAATGAAGTTGTATGGCCAAAAACATATATAAGTCTAATTTGTAAGTCCCATTATTGTGATAGTATAGCCATTGGAAGGAAAATATTGAACAAAATTCAAAAAAAATTGTTTTGAATGGTTCCAACAAGTCTTTGTATGCATTTCAATGTCTTTGATTAAGTTTTGTTGGTTTAAACCTCTGAACAATTAACCAATACATCCTCCAACCCTGTTTTAGCACCTGTACAAAACATATGGCACCATAAATGAGTAATAGTTATCAAAAATTCAAATTATCAATCTTTTACAGAGTAAAATAGCATTAGATGGTTTTTTATTAGATCAAATGGTATTTTAAATGGTTTCTTAATCATTCTAGAGCCATTTACAAGAGTTATGGGTATTTGTACGGCCACCACTACTACACTTTGACATTGAAAAAAAAACATGGCATCTTAATAGGTATAAAATAACATAAATACATATATTAAAGTTGCCTAACTTCTAATTTGATTCATTCTACCAGTGGACTCCACCAAGAGAGAAACATTTTAATCCTAGTAACTGAAACTATATAATTTTTACATGGTGAAAAATATTTAAAAGATTACCCTAATTTTTAAAATTTTTCACATCCACAAAATAAAGTGTGTATAAAATATTATCCAATTGTATTTTCAATGCAATTGAAGGAGAGGTGGATAGAATAATTATATTAGACATTTGAAAAAATGGAGGCCAAGGGTCAACCCTCAAAAGTGCCAAAATTATTTTTTGCAAAGGGATTATTTGAATTAATTGTGAAAAAAAGAAAATTTGCACCTACTGTGACCATTTTTACCATATCTTGAACACACTATCATATTATTTTATCCAAGTTACCTTTTTAGAAACTAGATTGAGATAAATTTTCAATAAGTATAAACAAGGAAGGTTCTATCATGTTCTGTTATGATTTTTTAATGCCCATAAATTAGTTAAATTTTTTGAATTAACATTGAGGGGAGGTCTGCCTAACCTCATAAAGCAAAATTTCAAACTATCATATCTTCTACATATAGTGGCCAAATTCTTCATATGACCACTATCTTTTCATGAAAATGGATTTATAAGAGCATCAATTCAAGCAATTTTTTTTTTTGATGTGTAAATATGTTTTCTACATATTTTGAATAAATTATGTATTATAATAAAATTTAGTGCATTTTTGGTGGAAGCTGACATCCCAATTTTTTTTCAAATAGTAAAAATATGTTGTATACATAAAAAAAGATCATAATAATGTGTCTCACTGCTTGTATTTTTAGTGATGATGGTGTTACATTTTGGCATTTATAGGTCCCTAAGGATCTAACAAGCTAGACATGGCCAACTGGAGGTTGGAGGATCCATAAAGGTTGGAGGATATTTTCCCTTCTCCAGTTTGCTATTTGATCAAAGTATGGGTTCAATGATGAAATAGAATTTTTTTTCTTGTTTTTTTTGCTTTCAATTCCATTTTTGGCTTTCTATATCTGATATTCATAACATGTGTAGACTAGGAATTTGACTCAAAAGAGAATTGGTTAGTATTGTGTTAGTTCTAAAATGAAAACAAACTGACAAAAAAACACTAAACTAACACCCTAAGCCTATCTCAAAGGGGGAACTTAGTTAATAAGACAAAAAAACAAAAACTGAAACCTAAAATAAAGACCTTCTTTCACCTTCCTTGGATCATCCAAAATGTTTGTTATAGTGGCTTGCTCATTTTGTGCTCATAAAGTCTGCATCAATGGAGCGTGGCTACCTCCATCTCTGCTTGGAACCATGTTTGGCTTTGGCTTAGCCTAGCTCAATATTTGGGCATTATAAAAATAATTTTCACGAAGCTTTGTAATCAATTCAACATTAAAACTTTGGCATATGAGAGCTTTGAAATTCAATAGGCAAGACCACCTATTTATAGACTTTGCAAAATGGTCAGAATCAACCTGAACCATCCATTTCAAGGAGATATGTGGATAAGGATTAATTCAATTATATAATTAAAATTCATAAATAGGCTCATTAATATTTGGGATAAAGAGGCATTAATTAGACATGGAGGGTCTTAATGAGGCATGGTAGGGTTTAATTTTGATATTTTATGCATTTATGGCCTAGGGATGTCTTCCCAAGAAATAGTCACCTGATGATGCAAATATTCGATATTCATTCCCAAAAAAAATTATTCAACAATTTCCATGGAATTATTAATTAGGCTCATGATTTGGTTTAATTAGCTCTTAAGCATTATTAAATACTGTGATACAAAACTTGGCTATTTGTGCACAAATTACTCAAATTAGTCAGAATGTCTTATTATTGGCCTAAAATTTAATTAGATTAGAATTGGAAGTTGATGTCAGATGTGGTGGATCCATTATTACATTTAGGATGTTGTCAACACAAAATAATAAAGGCATGTGTCTTGTGCAAGAGATTTGATAGAAAAGAGCGATCCAGAGCATCTAGGTGTAAAATTAGCATTTTGACTTGAAATGATCTGATCAAAGTTAACTGGCCCATAAATTGCATTGCCCTATTTAGGTATACCCTAGCCAAAATCAACACTTAAATATATTAGTTTCAAATCTTTTAATTTGTTTTAATGTTTTAAAGCCAAATTATGCACTATAGTATAAATTATTCAAAAGCCTGGTCAGAGGTCATTAGTAGACAGTTTTAGGTGTCTATAGTTTGCCCTTGTTTGGGAAGATGTTGCAAACATAGGCATAAAAATGTCTTCTCAAATTATGAGAAATAGCTTGTATACCAAAATAAAGATGATGGTTGAAGAACAAAGCTCTAAATGGTGTTTGGGAAGCCTAGGATGTTGCCCCCTCAAGGGAGTGGTCATCACATTTGTTGATGGATGGTACCTTAAAAAGAAACAAGAAGAAAGATGGAATTAACCCATGGTTGAGAGTAATTCAAATGAGCAAATGCTTATATGCATTGATTTTAAAAAGTATAGATTTGCCCAAATGTGGTTATAATCAAGAATAAAAGTCAAAATAATGATTTTCTCATAGGTAGTTATAATCATTAAGAGGACACAGATTGGATAAATATGATTGTGCCCTAGTTAGGGTTGATTAGCAAGCATAACTCAAGGATACAACTTGGAATATAGATCAAATATGAGTAGGTGAAAATATAGATGTGATGGTCTAATGAATACATAAACCATAAACAACCAGGCATATGAGGATGCAAAGTGATGAAAGAGATGGATAGAAGAATGAGATTGATCATTGGAAATGATTCAATTATACATGCCAACGAGGAGATACTCATATTTATTAGAAATGATACAATTAGAATGGTCAATGGGTTGTTTTGATCAAGGGTAGGATGGAAGTATTTTTTCAAGGTACCATGGAAAAACTTCTATGATTCTATTGATTGTAGACCTTCTTGAAGCTGATTTTTGTTGTAGCATGTGACGATAGGCATCATGATAGAAAACCATGAAAACTTATCAAAAATATGCATAAGGACTGACGCTCGATCCAATAAACACTTAAAAATAATTCACTAATCATAAAAACTATGATGACAATGTCAATGTATGAATATGGATGGACTCAAGAATAATTTGCTCGAGGAATCACCCAATGAATGCACATATACTAAGTCAAGGAAAAACTACCATAAAGAAACAAAAAGGCAAGAAAATAAACAAACAAATAGAAATTAAAAAATAGACAAACAACTTGAAATTAAAAAAAAAATAGAAAGCTTGAAAACAAAAGCAAAATAAAGCATCCTAACAATGACCATGCCCCAATAGGGTGGATCGAGGATAATTGACTAGGCTTAGACAAGACAAATGTTTTTGGATTTTTGAAATGTTCTAAATGTTTTTGGCATTTTGAGGTATCTCAAATCATTAGAGAATAAAAATATTACTATTATACTTATTTTCTACATCCCTCTTAAATTTTTCAAATCTATACTTCTGCCATAGTGATGACTCTATCATAAAGCCTAAAACTATGTCGGGGACCCTATTAATTGATAATATTAGAGGTGCATATTTGATTATGAAATTGTAATGATTAATTGATGATTTTATTTACATTTTAGTGGTTTCAAAAAGTATGATGGATAAATTAATAAAATATGCATATGTTATTCATACTATTTAATAATTATAGTAGACTTATTATTCTCAGTCTTGGTCATTCAGATGATATATTTGAAGTAGTATTGCAATTCATTTATAAATGGATGTCATAGTTTGAATTTGATGGTTCAGTGGTGCACAATTAATTGATTTATTTTTGTATCAGTTATTCATGAAGTTTAAATGGTTTTCAAGGTTCATTTTGATCAGATCATTTGGTTTATAATGCTACTTTAAGTTAAATATCTATGGAAATAGATTGGATGATGATGTTATGAATTAGATGTTCCATCACACTCATTTTTTAACTTATAAGTAATTTTTATCACTTGATTTCTCAAATGCATAGTCATTTAAATATCATTCTAAGACAATTGTCAGAGATTCAAAGGAAAATCAAATAAAAAATTAGCAGAAGTATTTGGTGGTGAAAGGTCTTTTGGAGAATATGTTACCATTGTCAAGGTTATTTTATTCACCTTCATTTGATTAAGTTTTCATGAAGTATGCTAAGGTGATTTATGCCTATATTATTATTTTTATGAAGGTCACGACGGTTAGTACATTGTATTAAGTTTTGAATTGTTTCATCATGAGTTGGATAAGGGACATATATTATTTCAAAGTGTTTGTTTGAATGCTTAGGTTAATTAGTGATTTTTAAAATAAAATAACTCTAAGGCTCTAACATAACACAGAGGGTGACTAAGTTTACACCCAGTAGACCTAGACCCAATGAAGCATTGTTGGCATTGACATTAACTATATACATAAGTGTTTCTTGATAATTTAGGATTATCATCTGACCACCTTGAATCATAGGACTTGGTAAAGGTTTTAGAATGAAGATTAGTATGTAGCTAAGTTTGTCAGGCCATCAATTTTTTTACAGGAATCACTAAAAGCATGATTGGTAAAGATGAGCCAATAGAGAAAGAACACATAACTCAAGTAGTTACAGCTTAGAGAGTGGTAAATAAAAATTCAATTTTATTCATTCATTATATAATTTTTGTAAATCTTGGAGCAGAAGTGAGGTTCTGGTGTAACACCATTTGAGTTGTAAAGAGGATTTAAATGCAAATTATGACGAAGGTTTTGGATTAAAGACCAGGTATGTGAGTTTCATCTCCTGTAGAAGTATAAATTTAATGAAAACAAAGGTCTTTATTTATCTTGGAGTTTAGATCTCTAGTTAAGTTTGGGAAGTTATAAATAATTTAAAAAAAAAAGTGTCTGGTATGTGAATATATGAATGAAATTTTGGTCTGTGAAATGAAAACATGGTCCCTAGGCAGTTGAGAGTTTGCATAGAATGATTATTTTCAAAGTCTGATAAGTTTTTTTGAAGTTATCTTTGGGTTTTAGGTTCCTGTCATGGATATTTTGCATGCATCTTATGAAGAAGGTATCTTTAATTTGATGCTTTTATTGATTAGATATTCTCTGTGTGTGCATGAATCTAAAATTGTTACATGCATTTGTCGTCAGTTGCATTCTTTTCAAAGGAAATTTTCAATCATATTTTAAGGGTTCCTTGATGGAGTTATGATATAGGGTTAGATTTATCCTCATATCAAGATATTATATGAAACCTTTCACAATTTATAGTCATTTTAGTTCTGGGCATCGAGAAGAATAAAATTTGTGACTTTAGCTTGAGATTCATTGGTAGTGGTGCAAAGTGGCTCATTTTTTCATTGATTATCTTCATTTTGAGGGTTTTATTTATCAGTTTATCACATGTTAAATTTATGAAGTTTTTTTTCAAATTGGTTGCAAATTTAGTACTGAGAATTAATCAAGTTGTGAAAATTTTATGTATATTGGGTTTGATCAGTTATATGATTTTCTCATGAAAAATTTGGTTTATACAGTGATTAATGAGAAATAGTTTATGGTATTTAACAAGATTGTAGTATTTGGAGATTTGAGATGTTTCAATATGATTTTTTTTGAATGTTTTTGAATTGTAGTAGTTTGAATGAACTGTGAAAGGATAGAGATGGTAAAATTTAGTTTGTTATGTTAATATGCTAATATGTTTTGTAAATGGATTTAACTTTTAGAACAAGATTCTGGTTAAAATATTAAAACAGATTTAGCATAGGATGGGTAGTTTGAATCTATATTATATGATTAATTTATAGATTTAAAATAGTTGAGTATGAATTGAATACATAAGTGCTCGAATGGTTGAAATTTTTTAATTTAGTTAGATTTTCTTATTTGAATCATGAAAATTATTGTTGAGTTTCAAATGCAGTGAATGCATTATATTTTCACAATTATGTTGTAATCATCATCTTAGAATTTTGAAATTTGGCACTTCATTCAGATTATTTATTTTTTAGTATGTCTAGGTGGGAAAAACCAACTAAAAATAGTAATGATGGAGGATGGGGATAGATGTCAAATAGAGTTGGTCAGTCAAGTCATAGCAAAAGTGCTAATAGGGTTGGTTTTTATACTAAGTATTTTAGGCCTATATTTTTTAAGGGCATGAAGATGTCTATTCAATTTGATGCTTCTGACCCTAATTTTTGGAATGTACTTAACACTTTTCCTTTTAGAGACCATAGAGACCATAGATAATTTTGAAGTCAAAGATTTAGAGCTTGTTCTCAATCCCAAGGTAGTTCTTATCATTCCCTTGAGTGTCATTCTGAGCATGATCCTTATTTGCAATTGTAGCCCCTATTTTAAGAGGAAAACCAATTGATCAACCAATTTAAACAACCAACTTCTCAATAATTAGCCTAAAAACTAGCTTGACAAAGAAATAACTCATGCCAAGGATCTTAGGAAAGTTAACATTCTTTTAGACACATCTACTCTATCTAATGAAGATCTTAGTGGAAAGTGTAGGAGGTTAAGTTTGTTAGGAGTCCATAGTGAACCCCTTTTGAGTTCTAAAATGTTGAATCTAGGAGGTCAAGGATATGTTAATAGAAGGAAAACTATAGATGTTCTAGATCAAGATGTTGAAAAAAGTTTTGTCATGAAAAGAGCTAAACCTAAAGCATCCAGTGAACTCAAAAGGATTAAGAGGTTTAAGTTGGAAATTGATGATGAAACATCTGATATAGGGACTAGATTACTACCTTTTCTTGCTACAGAAATGGAATATTATGTTTATCTTAATCAATAAGATAAACCAGTAATTGAAGTTTTATTTGACTTAGATGATTACTAATCATCTAAGGGATAATTTCTATTTTAGTACTAAAATTTTCATACCATTTGATATTTCAGTATGATACTTCCATTTTGATAATTTTGAGGGATCTAGTATAATCCATAATTTAGAGTTTGGTATGGTTATATATGCTTAAGTTTAATTTAAATGTGATATGATTTAAACATAAGTGGGCTTCATCAAATTTTGATTTATTATTTTATGATTATTATGTATCCTACTATATTATTTATTAATTTGGGTCCCCACCCATTAGGGTTAGTACTTGGTCTATTTAATTAGATATCTTGATCAAATCAAGACATTAAAAGTTTTAATTAATTTATCCTCATAGATATTTAGTTAATTAATTAACTTTTTTAAAGTTAATTAGTTAACAATAACTAATAACTAACTAAAATTAGTTATAACTTATTTCATAACTAAAGTTGATGATATTAAAAGGATATCAAGCATTCATTTGAAGATAGAAGCTCAACAGGTATTGAAGACTAAAGTATTTTTCTAAAATCAATCATTTATCTCTTCTTTCTATGTAATTTCTCTGGAATGGTACAATTTTTGCAGATAGACTCAATGGTACTTTATCTGATGGTTGAGTAATCACTTATGCAACACAAGTATATTCAGTTATATTTGTCATCTATTATTGATTATCTAATTTTTTTTAAGTTTAATATCTTTTGATGACTATTATTTATAGTTATATGAGTAGAGTTCAAGTATTCAACTTGAAAATGATGATCATTTCACCTTTTCATGACACTTTATTGATATATTCAATTGCTTAGTTTCCCTTTCAAGTTTTGTAATGAAAGATTGTTAAATTTTTCATTTAAAATTTATCTTTTATGCTAAGATGACTCTCATTTTGAGACTCACAACTCTTTTGTAAATAATTAACTCTTTTATAATATAATAGACTTTCAATTTTCTTTAGATCTTTTATCTTAGATACTTTTTTTTTATTGTCATGTTTTAAAAGTTTAAGTTGTTTCCTTAAGAGCTTTGTCCCTTTATAAGCTAGTAGTAGTTGTTTAATTTAGTTCTTAATTTTAAATTCATTCTAGTGTTACTTTGATATTAGTTTTTTTATCTTTATTTTTCCTAATCAATTTTATAATTTATTTTTCCTTTAGTTAAACTAGTTTTAAATTATTTTTAGTTTGTTAAATTTTATTTATTTTAATAGATTGTTTTAGTTTTAGTTTTATCTTAATTTTTAAATCTTTAGTTTATGTTTTTTTTAATCTTTAGTTTGATGTTCCTTTATTTGTCATTTTATTTTATCTTCTTTCTCTCTTTTAGTTAATTTTTAAACCATTGCAAAATAATAAGTTAATTTGAATACACACACACACACACACACATATATATATAGAGAGAGAAATCTATTATAGAAATAAGAATCAACTAAGAATAAGAAACTATAATCTATTTTATCTAATAGAGAAAACCTATTAATTAGATAATCTCTTGAAGAATAGAAATCTGATTCTCTCTCTCTCTCTCTCTCTCTATATATATATATATATATATAGAGAGAGAGAGAGAGAGAGAGAAGAATAGAAATCTGATTCTCTCTCTCTCTCTCTCTCTATATATATATATATATATATATATATATATATATATATAGAGAGAGAGAGAGAGAGAGAGAGAGAATCAGATTTCTATTCTTCAAGAGATTATCTAATTAATAGGTTTTCTCTATTAGATAGAATAGATTATAGTTTCTTATTCTTAGTTGATTCTTATTTCTATAATAGATTTTTGATTATGATAAGGGAATAAGTTACTTAATTATTGATTATTTTCTTAGAATTTATAATTAAAACCCCTTCACATCTTTAGAATCTTAAATGAACCTTTAGGACCCCTATGATTAGATTGGTATGATTCCAACTTGACTTTCATGATAGGCAAAAGGGTTGATTCATTGACAAAATAATTTTTATCGTCAACAAATTTGGTGACTCTGCTACGAAAATTCTTTTAAAATCTATTTTCTTTGCTAATGGTATTTAGAGGTGAACAACTTCCTATTATTCAACATATTATTAATGAAGAAGAAGATTAGATTGATATTGATTTTAATTTGATGCATTTTTATTGGTATAATCATCTTGAAGACCTTCCTCAAGTTATTGAAGTTATTAATGAAGACTTAGAAACTACTGAATTTGAAATCGATTGCTATTCTAATTTGACACGTGATACTCAATAGGATATAATAAATTTAAATAAGACAATTAAAAAAAATAGATTAGAAGTGTGATATAAGAATTTGACTCAAGAGAGGATGGTTAGTATGGTGTTAGTTCTAAAATGAAAACAAAATGAAAGAAACACTCTAACTAGCATAACATCTCTAGGCTTAGACACTAGAGAGAGCTTAGTTAACAAAAAAAAATGATAAACACAACTAAAAATCAAGGAATAAAACACAAGAATTCTTTCATCTTCTTTGGATGCTCCAAATGCATCTATAGTGGTGGCTTTCTCAGCTTGTGCTCTTGAAGTTCTTGGCAATGGAAGCTTGGCTACCTCCATCTCTCTTTAGCACCTTTAGCTTGTGATTTGATTTGGATTGGAATCAATTTGGCATGGTAACACTAATTTATTGAATCTTTTATAATCATTTGTATATTATAACTTTACATTATAAAGAATTAGAAATGATGTGATAAGGCCTCCTATTTATAGATTTTTACAAATGTTTAGAATCAACCTGAATCATCCATCTCAAGATTGAGATGTATGGATAAGGATTAACCCAATTATGAAATTAAAATTGATAAATAGGCTCATAAATATTTGGGATAGAGGAGCAATTAAGAGGCATGAAGGGCATCATGGAAGGCATTGATGAAGCATAAATCTTGATATTTGTGGTATTTATGGCCTAGGAATGTCTTCTAAAAAAATGAGGTCACTTGATGCAGATATTTAATATTCATTTATAAAAACAAGTTATTAAATTTTTTTATATGTAATTATTAATTAGGCCTTGATTTTTATTAATTAACTCTTAAGCATTATTAAGCACTTTGTGCACAAATTACTCAAATTGATCAGAATGCTTTGTTATTGGTCCAAAATTTGACTAGATTGGAATTAGAAAGTGATGTCAGATGTGTTGGAATTGTATTCATATTTAGGATGTTACCAACAATAAATAACAAAGGCACATGTCTCATACAAGAGGTTTGATAGGAAAGAGAAATCCAAAGTGCCTAGGTGCAAATTTGGTATTTTGACTTGAAATACTCTAATCAAAGTTAGTTGGCCCATAAATTGCATTACCTTATTTAGTAATATCCTGACCAAAATTGGCACTTGAATATATCAATTTAAACTCATTTAATGAATTTTAGTGTTTTTAGACCAAATTATGCATTTTAAGTAGAAATTGGCCAAAAGCTTGATTAGAGGTTATCGGTGGCCATATTTAGGTATCTATAGTTTGCCCCTATTTGGAAAGATGCTGAAAATTGTAGGCAAAATAATGTCTTCTCAAATAATGAGAGATGGCTTATATGCCAAAAAGAAAATGATGGTTGAAGAACAAAGCTCTAAATGGTTTTTGGGAAGCCTATGATGATTCCCCCTCGAGGGAGTGGCTGTCACATTTGTTGATGAACGGTCCCTCAAAAAGAAACAAGAGTAAAAGTGAAATTAAACCATGGTTAAGATTAATCCAAATTAAAAAAATACTTGCATGAATTGATTTAAAAAAGATATTAATTTGCCTAAAGGTAGTTATAATCAAGAACAAAAGTCAAAATAATGATTTGCCCATAGGTGGTTATAATCATTAAGAGGACCTAGATTGATTAAAGATGATTATACCCCAGTTAGGGTTGATTAACAAGCATAATTCAAGGATATAACCTAGAACACAGATTAAATATGAGTGGACACAAAATAATGAAAGACATGAATAGAAGAATAATATTGATCAATAAAAAATGACTCAGTTATACCTGCCAATGAGGAGATGTTCATCTTAATTAGCAATGATATAATTAGAATAGTTAATGGGTTGATTTGATCAAGGGTGGGATGGAAGGATTTGTCAAGGTGATAAGGAGAAATTTTTGTGGCTCCATTGATTGTAGACTTTCATGAAGATAATTTTTGTTGTAGCATGTGATGGTAGGCTTCATGATAGAACACCATGAAGACTTGGCCAAAATATGCATAAATATTGACTCTCAATCCAATAAACACTTAAAAACAATGAACCAATGATAAAGACCATGATGATAATGTTTACATATAAATATGGATAGACTCGAGAATAATGTGCTTGAGAAATCACCAAATAAACACATATACACCGAGTCAAGGCAATAATACTAAAAAAAAATAATAGGCAAGTGAAAAAACAAACAAACAAATAAACAACCTAAAATAAACAAATAAACAAAAAGATTGAAAACAAAAGAAAAAGAAAGCATCCTAACAATGATAATGCCCTAGTAAGGTGGATTGAGGATAACTGACTAAGCTTAGATAGGACAAATATTTTTAGATTTTCAAAATGTGATGAATGTTTTTGGCATTTTGAGATATTTTAACTCATTAGAGAATGAAAATATACCTACTCACAAAATGGTAAGAGCATTTGGCTTAAATTTCTCCAAAAATGGTGAGACCATATGGAAAGGGGGACTGAGGTGACCTCGACATGAGTTGAGCATGACCCACATAGTCATAAAATAACCTTAAGTCATAGTAATTCCATCCACACAAAAGGTGAAGAAAAACTAACTAGGTCCCAACAAGTTTTTAAATTTGGAAAATAGCCAGTCAAATGAAAATAATAATGGTAAGGTGATGCGACAATGCATGATAAACAAGTGATGCCCCCTAGTTTTCCCATAGGTGGTTATATATATGATATAACAATATAGGTAAATAATACTAATTTGCCCATAAGAAGTTATAATTAGTAGCAAGACTGGTGAAACACTGATTTGCCCATAGGTGGTTATAATCAACTTCACATAAACAAATTTGATACAGGATGAAAAATAAAAGATATCTTGCCAGATCAGCTATCACACTACTTTCATAGATTGTCATTGTAAACATGAATTTGATTGATTATTAAAACCTAGTTGGAATCCCCCCATAAAAAGTGTGGGAAGAACTAAAGTAACTGAGATCAAAATAGGATCGGGTAGGGTGACTAAAAATAAGCTTTAGTATAGATAAGAATAGAATGATAGGATGGTATAGTCTTGCTTAGGCTAATGATAGTTTGATAATTGAGTTAAAATAGTAGGAGGGTTGCCCCCAAGTAATGGGATGAATGGAAAGAATCTAAAATAATGGTAAATAGGCATATGTAACAATAGAAATGACATGGTAATATGAAATGGTATGATACATATTTTTAGCTTGGGTGTGGTAAATGGCATATGATTCTTTTTTTTTGTTGAGATGGAGATGCACATTCTAATCAACAAATGATACAAATAGAATACTCGATTATGTTAATTGCTATCTCACACCTCATTTGAATAGTTGCTCCATCAAAAACATGATACATATTTGGTTGTTGAGAATGCTTTTATGATCTTCATTGGTCATTAATTCTTATTCCTTTAAGTGTCGAGCCAAGGTATCTTTATAGCCTCTACAAAGGAAAGTGCAGACATGAATGGTAAACAAGGAAAACTAATGGATGGTAAGTTTGATGAACTAAAGGATCCAAAGGACAAATGGTTCAACCTTTAGGATACATTTCATTTTTAAATATATCACACTAAAACACATAGTTCAACCTTTAGGATACATTTCATTTTTACATTGGATGACTTTTTAGCACTAGACACTTTGTGTGAAAGTTAGAAACTTGTGTCAATGTATGTATTCACTTGGGATGCAAGTGTCCAAAAAGCTAAAAAATAGGTACAGGTCCAAAACCAGCAATGAAAGATAATAAATAGATTTAGCACTTTTTTAAAAGTATATAAGGCCTAGTGATTAGAATAATAATGGTTGTACTAAGAGATAAGCAATTTAGGAACAAAGAGATAGTGAATGGGATAATTTTAGTATGGGTAGGTCTATAAATAAAAGGTATATCCATGATGGATATTTTCCAGGTGCATGAAACTTGATTACTATAAATCATATTTTAATATCTACATTTCGTCACTTGAAACAGGTCATGCAATATTGCATACACTTCTCTAAGATTATATTTATATATACACATATTTTGACATGATAAATTCAATACCCTCATCCCTCATATAAAAATGGGGGAACACATTGGGATTTATCAATTTGGTCAAATTTGTTCATATTGGTTTAGTTTTCATATTAAAACATATATTCATATTGGTACATATTTTTAAATTACTACAAATTTTTAGCATGCTTAAAATATTTACATTGGCACAAGTATCTAGAGTGGTTCAAATATTTATATTGGTACAAATATTCATAGTGGTTCAAATTTTAAAATTGGTACGAATATTTAGAGTGTTTTAGTTATTTTAGATTGGTTCAGATTATGAGATAAATACACCGATTATAGCATGTCATGATATGCATGACATTAATTAGTAAATATTATAGTATAAATTATTGGAGAGTTTTAAATGATGTCATAATGATTTCATGAAGGTGTCTAGGTGATTGGATGAAGAGCTTTGATAGTCTAAGTGATAATGACAAAGTGTGCAATGTGTTTGTCCTAATATGCTTGAATAAGGCTTGGTTGATCTTTAGAGTTTGCAGGATTAGATATGTTTAGAAATGATTATGGTAATTTTAAGATGTGTAATAGGTCCATAATATGTTTTATATGATTTTAATTCTTGTGTGCATGTGTGGATTTCATTTGGTTGATCATTGTTGTCATCTAGACATTTTGGGTCTAGTGGCAAAAAATTTGAGTAGGCAATTTGATGACATAACTATTACCACATGTGGATGAGTCAAGGGTATTTGGTAATATGGTTTTGATCATTTTATCCTAGATATTATGTGTTAAATTTTAGATCATGCACCAAAGTGCATCAAAGTATATGCAAGTACAAAGTTGGGCTCCTAGGTAGTTTAATAATGTTTTCCCATACTTAGCCAAATTTGTATGAGGCAAGAAAGCTCTGAGTAAACATTTTGGTGATGATATATCTTGCATGTGTGGATGTTTCAATAGAATTTTATCATATGGGTTTGTTAATTTTTATGCCTAGTTTATTTACCCTAAATTTTATATCATGTGCCAAAGTGCATCAAAAGATATGTATGTGTAAAGTTGGCCTTCTAGACAATTCTTGACATTATTGGCTCTATGGCATAAAAATATGAGTAAGAATATTAATGGCATTATATCTCACTCATGTGAAGGTTTCAGGATCATTTTGACACATGGTTAGATTCTCCTATATGACTAGATCATATGGTTCAAATTTTAGAAGATGCACTTGAGTGAAGCAAAAGATATAGAGGTGTAAAGTTGACCTTAAAAATAAATTGAAAAGGTTCCTATACTTAGTCATTTTTTCACAAGTTAAATTTCAAGAAACATCGATGGAGTGTGTTACTACAAGAAGTTAGGTAGCAATGAGATGGTATTAAATGTTTAATGTTTAATATTGAGTAGAGATAAAGATTGAGCTTCTTCCAAGAATCAACAGTGAGCAGGTGATTGTATAGATAAATATCAATGGTTCACATTAAATTCAAGAGGTCAAAGTGATATTTGTATATAATATTTAAATATAGGACAATATCAAAGAGATCGATGGAACGTATGAGGTCAAATTTACCAGATTACATGTAATGAGGTCAACTATTTGAGGGTTAACATTTGGGCATTGGTTCACTATGAATTAAAGTTAAAAGAAGATCAATAGTATGTGTTTAATCTGATAAATAATGACATGAGATGTGGGCATAGTGTTATGGTTTAACTATGACCATTTGCTTTTGAATATTTGAATTTGAAAATGAAAAACTAGTGATCTATATTTTGGCTATATATTTTGATCTATGTAACACTTGCTCATCATGTAAAAAGAAAAATTATAGAGGATTCCAAGGCGCACGCGCATGCGCACGCACGCGCACACACACACACACACACACACACACACACACACACACACACACAAACACACACACACACACACACACACATTTTTTAAAGTTATACAATTGTATTTATGAAGGTTCAAAGTTGACTGTGTGTGCATGTGTATTTTATAAGTAACCCAAGCAAATTATTCAAACTTGTTTTGATATTGTTTCGATCTCTCTTGATGAATTGGTTATTAGAGAGTGTTTTAGAATCCATGGATATGATATATATACATTATTAAGGTTTGAACAATTATATACAATATTAACAAAGGTTTAGAAGTTAAATGTGTATTCATTCATGGTGACTGTGTGCATAAAATGTTGGAGTAAATTGTGCTTAAGAAAAAGGGTACTATATTGGTTGTTAGGGGGACCTATAAATCATATGGAATGGTTCCATGATTTTTTAAGTGATATTATGTTCTTTTTTTGTTTGATGAAGTACTAAATGGGTGAATAGGTCTCCATGAGACCTACAAGGGCTACAAGGGCCTATTTGATAGGTGTAGTTGCTTAAGGGTGACCCATATATTCTATGACCAACATATGAAGATTGTATTAGGATTTTTATTTGTATGAATATATTACGTAAAGGTTAATACATGCAAAATGGCTGACCAAGATGTTGATAATCATGATAGCTCTATAAATGGTAAAATCAAATGTGTTAGTTTTTAGAATTTGAGAGAGACGTGAGTGTGGAATTTACATTTGAGAGTATAGTATTATGAAGTGAAGGAATGGGTGGGTGACCCATGGATGAGTTTAAGATCATAACAAATTGAAAACTATTTATATGACCTGTAGGTCATAATTATGTTGGCAGAATAGTACTCTTATTGTTTGAGTTTGAGTGAAGGTGAAGAGTGTTAATCAGAGGTCCATCATTAGGTATTGAAGACATCATTTTAAAGGTAGATGTGTTCATAGGTTTTTTTTTGGTAGCTCAACATATAAGGGGGTTATAACCTCCTTTCAAGGTGAAAATTGTTAAAGGTCTAGTTGTTATGGTAGCTCAGCTAGACAAGTGTGGTAGCACCTTGTGGGATTGTAGTCTCACTAAATAAGGGGTGGTAATTCCCTGATTAGATGCATCTAGTCTAAATCGGTTCTTGTTATTATAGGATAGTAGTCAATTTTAGTTTTCAATGGGTTTTCTCCTCAAAGAGGGTTTCCCACATATGAAATGTGTTATGTGATTGATCTTGCATTGTCTCTCTTGCTCATTTCTATGAATGATTTGTATGCTTCATGAATTTTTATGGTAATTGATTAAAAACTTAAAATGATGTAAATTAAAGTTGAATTTTTTAGGCTCACTCATTCACCCCCCCGCCCCCCCCCACCTCAGTGATTGTACCTCTAACAAAAATTACATGTTTACACAGATTACAACATATATAATGCACATGTCATAACTTACATACTTATGAGTTTAAAATTTATTAGATTTATTAGATTGAATGGTAGATTATGTTATTTGATATTTAATATTAGAATTGATTGGATCAGATTAGGGAATATGTAGTGCATGTGTCACATTGGTTACATATATCAAGATTTTATAGGTTATCATATTAATTAGAATGAATGACATAATATGTCATTCTATATCATGTGTTTATTAGGAATTTAAAATTAGGTAAATGGAAAACCAATTACATGTTTTATTATTCAAAATAATATTTTCATAGAATTAAATTGATGAGGTTTACATTCATATTTATAAACAAATCTATATAATCTTTTATTCAAACCAAATACATTATTTGCATGTGATTCAACCACTTACTATAAAAATAAATTATTAGATTACTAACATTAATAATTAATGACTAGCATTAATTACCAACATAACATAACATAAAATTTACTAAAGTGGGTGTCTCACTAGGATATGCATACCCTAAATAAATACTATGATAAAATTGAGGGTGTGGAAATGGGGTCACCTTTATCTCTCATTATAACTAACTTATTTATGGAAAAATTTGATACAAGAACCTTAGAGTCATATCTATTAAAACTAGATTGGTGGGAAAGATATGTTCATGAAACTAATGTTAGATGGTCTTAGGCAGGGGAATAACTTGATAAGTTTCTCAAAAAATTAAATGGAAGGATGGAACAAATCCAATTCACTATGGATAAATAATAAGATAAAAAAATTACTTTCCTTGTGTTTAACCCTAAAAATCTAGATTGGGGTTATCTAGGGTTAAAAGGGATAGAGATAGCCTAATGTACAAGGGTGATAAACTATATCTATAGTAGGCCAATTAGATGTTGAACTTAGATATAACATATGTTTAATTCATTAAAATGAGATAAACTAGTAATTAAAACTATGCTAGATATGGAAATGATAAAGAAATAATGTACTTAGTTGGTTCTAATGCTAACACAAGTCTATATCTAGAATAGGCAAGAAGCAAATTAGAAGATGATTTTGTAATAGTCACCAAATTCTGATTTGAATGTATCTAGAGCTATGGACACTAACATCATCCTTGGATAGTTATGTAAATTCTATTATCTAAACTTGACATAAGTGTCTTATATGGAATACTAGTTAGAAAAGGATGCAACCATTTAGATGCTTGTGGGTTTGTCTGTGCCTTCATTTTTGTGCATTTAGATATGGGTCATGGACTATCACTTATCATGAAATTACAAAACCTTAGTTCTTCATATTCTTAATGACCTTGGGGTAAAATGGGTTAGTGTACATACGGTGTCAAGCTAACCCCAAAGACCCCTCTACTAGGTAGTGTTGCCTACATAGATAATACTTCAAATAGGTCTTCAAACTGATGTAGTCCTCCCCTACATGTTGGATTGTGTGTGAATCATGTAATATGTGGAAAGTAAGTACAATAGTGACCTATCTTTTGACTTAGAAAATATATCTCTTTGGATGCTCCTTCAATACTTTAGACCTATGTATGTGTTTTCCCTATGACTAATATGGAAATAAGAGAAAATAGGGAAACTTTACTCATTTGAGTGTTTGATTAAATTCCTTTTGTAAATTACTTGGTAAGTAGGTAAGAATTTTATAGGTGAGGAATGACTGAAGGTTGATATTGTATTTATATCAGTCCCTTTAGATAAATAACTCACATTAAATCACTTAGTCTGACCATAAGGATTTATTTCATTTATAAATTAGATAACTTTAAGGCACTAGATACTTACCTCATAGTAGGAAACCTATGTGGATGTAGGTATCTATCTGAGATGATACTATCCAGGGAACAAAAAAGTAGGTACAGACTCAAAACTCATAAAGGTGTAATGTAAGTAGGTTTTAAGCATTTTAGGTAAGATAAAAGGTCTAGGTCATCAACATAATACTAGTTGGACCAAGAGATAGGCTAAGGGGCAAAAGATAAAGCAGAGGCAAGACTTCTAAAAGTGGGAAAGGTCTAGAACTGAGAAAGATATACAAGGTCTAATTTTTCCAATTATACAAGACTGAGGTGTTATATAACCCATAAAATAGTGTCTACATTCCCCGCATACTTTTATCTAGTAATAAAATTTCTAGTTTGAAAGAAAGGAATGTGTACTTGGGTGTGTATATCACACCTTGTCTTTGTGTAAGTCTAACTAAAGTATTTTTTTGGTAACTGACCTACAACCAAAAGAACTTTAAATTATATAATCAATGCATATAATATAGAATTGAAAGTATTAAAATTATTGAAATTGAAAGAGCAAGGTTTAGGAATACACCTATGTATGACACGACTGCCTTGCCTATTGACAAGTTGCTTTGAAAAGATGCATCATTTTAAAGATTTGAAACTTAGATTTGGACAAATATATATAAACATGTAAAGTTCATATATCTAATGATATTAATAGAGAGAGATATTAGAAGGCACACGCCCCCAATCTTGGAGAAAAGGTGAGCTGCCACCTAGAAATTGAGATTAGCTCAATCTGCAACATGATAATACTTAGAACTTGGAGAGGTTGGATGATAAAAATCAAGTCTAACATAAAAACTTTGAAATATTGAGTTATTTAATCACCTCAACCATACTAAAACTAAAACAACTACTATAGTAGATTGGCTCAATACAATCTGTAAGAGTCTATCTTGGGTATTAGTGTATAAGAGTCCATGATATGGTGATAGTCCATAAAAGAGTTTTGAAATATGAAACTTATTTGGATTTTTCATATTAGATGCACATTTCATAACATATACACCTTAGATATTTCTAATGTCAAAACCATGTATGAAAATGGTACCAATGTATATAATTATGCCATAACTATGAATTTGAATCATATAATTATGTGTTTTAGCCAATTCAAAAAATGTTTAAGAATCAAGAACATTCTTCCAAGGCATTCCCCCAATATATATAGATGAATTTCAAAACTTAAATGAGTACCAATATGGAGTAATTTTATCCAAAACATGCCCCCGCTATGATATGGAGATGTTAAATATTGAATAAGTGTGGATAACATGCTTCCAAAGCATGGCCCCACTGAATATGAAAATAGTGAATGTGTGGAAGACATGCCTATATGACATGCCCCCATTGAATATAAAAATATGAATGTGTGTAATCCATGCCTATATGGCATGCTCCCATTAAATCTAAAAATTAATATAAGTACCAAATATTGAATAAGTGTTAAGAACATGCTTCTTAAGGCATACCCTCACTAAATTTGGGTGTGTTGAATGTTGAATAAGTGTGGATAACATATTTTCCAGTCATGTCCCAAATTAATCTAGGTGTGACTAATACTAAATAAAAGTTGAGAATATGCTTCCAAAGCATGCACCCACTAAAACTAAAAATTGTGCTAAATGTGAAGAAGTGTGGAGAACATGCTTCTAAAACACGCCCTCACTGAATCTAGGTGGGTCAAATACTGAATAAGTGTGGAGAACATGATTCCAAATCATCCCCTCTATAAATCCAAAAACTTTGAGTGTGTGGAAGCCATGTCTATGTGACATACCCCCACTAAATCTGAAACTATGAATGTGTGGAAGCCATGCCTATATGACATGCCCCCACTGATATTCCCCCCCCCCCCCTTTGAGGTAAGGAAACAATATAAACTAATAGTTACCTCACCTAAAAATGATAAGACAATTAAATAAGCTATGAATTTAATGATTTTTCATATAGAATAACATGTCTAGGTAAATGTAGTATTGAAGTGCATAGAACAATGTGATCACATAAATGACTAAGATGCATGATAAAGATCATGGAAACATTTATAAAGTAACAATACAATATCAACAATTAAATAAAGAAAATACATAAAATCACTTAAAATCAAGTCAACATACAATGTTCCTAGGAGACCTCAAATAAAGGGCATATTATAATGCTTGAATAAGTAGGACAATAATAATATAAGACACTCAAGGAAGTGCATAAAGAAAACATAAACAACTAGCATAAACACATCATAGTGGCCCATGGATCAAATGTGTTAGCAAAAAGTGTCAAGCGCATAACATATCAAGTACTCTATGAAATATATAATCATGTATAAATACATGTGTGAGTATGTATATGAGATCAAACATGATAACAAAGAGACTATATATTATTGTAGGTTTTTATTTTCCCCTATTTTTTAATTAGGGAAATTGTATTTCTTGTGCATACATGGAGTTTTTCTACATTTGTGGGATAGGCTATCTTATGTGGAGGTGTGTGTCATAAATGTGTCATAGGTGTCATAAGTAACTCCCTTGATGGAAGTTACTTCTCTATTCTTAGGACCTTGTCACCACCTTTCATAGAGGAGTTACAGTCTATTCTTGGGGTGCCTTGTCCACCTTTTGTGGAGGAGTTACTTACGTACTCTCCTATATGTATTCCTCACTTTGGCCATCTCATGTTAATCAAATTTTGGTTTTCTCCATTTTGTCTTGTGCAATTTATCTTCTTGTGTAATTTTCAAATTGCTTTAGCATCTATGTGGTGTGCACTTGCTTCATCTCATGTGATCACATCTCCATTGCACTCATGTTATCTAGATTCTAGAAACAACTCTGATATGGTATCAGAGCAAACCTGGTAATCGTGTGTCTGGTTATGCTTTTAGTTTATTATGAAATCAAGAGGAGTGGAGTTCTCTTTATTTTTTAATTTCTAGATCTGATATAAAAAAATCTTTCAAATCATTTCTTGCATCTTGGGATCCTTGGCCTTTGGGTGTCTTGGCTATCTTCACTTCAAGTTTTGGTTTTTTTCTATTCTTGGGCACCATTATTGTGTGGAGTAGCAGAGGGAGGAGCATCAGTCAACACTCACACAGTCCATGCCAAGCTTCTGCATTCTGCGCCAACCTTCTTCTAGTTTACACCTAGATTCTAGTCTGCGCCTATCTTTTGGTCATCAGTTATATGGTGCCACAGTCCTTCCAGTAAGGCACCTTCAATTCTACCATGCCATAGTCCTTCTAGCAAGGCACCATCAGCGGTACGATTTCCAACAGGTTTGCATTTTTTTGTCTTTTGTACCAACAATCTTGTTTGGAAAATGGCGCTCCTTGGTTTCCAATGCCCATGTGGTGGGCCCTCCCTCTCTCTCTTGCTATTTAATTTGTAATCTACTTTTTTATTGATCTAAATCAGTAATTTGAATGTTTTATTTAAAATCAAATTGAAAATTAGCATTCAAAAAAAAATAGTTTAGAGGTTTTTTTAAACTTGTATCTTCAACCTACGAAGATGAAGGGTGAGGCTCGAGTTGGCAGGAGGCCAATTCCCCTCACACAAACCTCCTTTGAATTCCTCATTCTATTTGAATCCAAAAAGTGGTTGGAAGGCCACTTTCTCTCTCATAGCAGGCATTTTTTTAATGTTTTAATATTTTTTTGCAAAAACACTAGTTTACGAGAAAATTGAACCTTTAATATCTTGCAAACGATAGCTCAGATTTGGGTGCCATTTTTTACAAAAGTGTGTGTAATTCAATTATCCATAGTTTAGGATTGTTATTTGTCAAAAACACACTAGTTTATAAAGTGCCTAAAATTTGAGTCTCTCGAGACGCATTTTCGACTGAGTCTGACAACCTATTTGCTTAAGTCTTGCACTGATTGCTCTAAGGCACATTCTTGGCTGAGCTCAACATCTTTTGATCATGCATTTGCATATTTGGGAGGGGCTCAACATTTTTGGGGGGTGTGATTGCTTTTCACAACTTGCATATCTTTGCTTTCATTCTCCTTTTTGCATAAATTTACAACTTGCAATCAACTCAACTTCACCTAAATTTAGCTTAAAATGGATTCTTTTCAACTTAAACCCCTAACACCCTTAAACTATCATGAATGGAAGGTTACAATGTCAATCATTCTTAGAAGCAAAGGGGTGTATAGGATCACCATGGGTATTAAAGTAAAACCCAACACTAATGCTAAAAAGGTCAAGTGGTACAACCATAGTGATGAAGCCTATGGATTACTAAGCTTGTCTATGTCTCCAAAACTTTTCTTCCATTTAGAATCCTCCAAGACTCCCAATGACATATGGGACACCTTAGAAAACTTATTTGAGAAGCTTGATGAGATGAGAGGTCATGAGCTCAAAAATGAACTCATAAGTCTAAGTCATAGCAACTTTGACACCCTACAAGACTTCTTCACTAAGTTTAAGGCCCTTAAATTGCAATTGAAAGAATGTGGGATAAAGAAGAAAGATGATCAACTCATCCTTTCTATTCTCGCAAAGTTAGGTCCAAGCTATTCAGTCTTTGTCTCCACTTTTTATGCCATAAAAAGTGCCTTTGGCACTACATGGAAAATGCCTTCTTTGGATTCATTTATTGCCAACTTGACTAGGGAGCAAGATAAGCTAATTCAAATGGGCACAATGAAGTCTACTCAATCCCAAGCCTTGATAGCTAGAAATGGTAAGGATAAGACTTCAACAAAAGAGAAGAAGAAAAAGAACAAGGACCAGGAGAAGAAGAAAGAAAACAACAATCTTGCCAAAAACAACACTGAGTCTTCATCCTCCAATGCTAAACCTAAGAATGAGAATATTAAGTGTGCCTATTGTAAAAAAATAGGGCATGATGAACACAAATTCATGAAGAAACAAATAGATCACCTAACTCATCTTCTAGAGAAAAACAACATAGGTGTTCCTGAGTCCATCAAGTAGAATTCATCTACCCAAGATTCTACTAAGGCAAAAGACAAGGGTAAGGAGAAAGAAAAAGGCAAGGCCCTTGTAGCTATAATAGCTTCTACATCTTCATGGGTCATCAACTCGAGTGATTTTCACCACATGGGCTCTTCACTAGTTGAGTTTTCATCTTTAGAGCCTTGTAGCATGACTTCAATTAGTTTGGGTGATGACACATCAATTTCTATTGTAGGGAGAGGGTTAGTTGAAATGGAAGGAGGAACATTCAATAATGTTTTAAGTGTTCCTTCTCTTTCAACCAATCTTCTATCAATGTACCAAATCACTCACATTGGTTAGGGCATGAGAGTTGAGTTTTCACCAGATTCAGTGGCTATTAGGGAGTTGCATAGTGATACTACAGTGGTAGTGGGTAGGGCAGATCACCAAGCAAGGTTATACACCTTCTCACATTTTGCATCAAATTCTTCTCCAATAGCATTAATGACTCATTCAGATGGAGTTAGCAAATTGTGGCATGAGCGGTTTGGCCACCTTAACTACCGTTACCTTGAGCAACTTTGCAAACATGACATGGTCATTGGCTTGCCTCATGTCCAATTCTCAAAAGGACTTTACAAGGGGTGCTCCCTTCGGAAGCATCCCAAAGCAAAATTTGACAAAGGCAAAGCTTGGAAGGCTTCACAACCTTTGGAGTTAGTCCACAGTGATGTATCGAGACCCTTTCCCAAACCATCTTTCACAAGGGACAAGTACATCCTCACTTTCATTGATGATTTCTCTAAGTACACTTGGATATATTTTCTCAAACAAAAGTCTGAAGTGTTTGAAAATTTTCTAGACTTCAAGGCTCTTTTTGAGAAATAAAGTGAGAAATCCATCAAGGTTCTTTGAATTGATAATGGAGGGGAGTATGTCAGCATCAGGTTTGAAAATTTTTGCACCATAGAGGGGATTGATTTGCAATGCACAGTCACTTACAGTCTTTCATAGAATGGGGTTACAAAACACAAGAATAGGTTCTTAAAAGAGATGGGTAGCTATATTATTCACTCCAAATCCTTAGCACCACAGTGCTGGGCTAAAGCCATCAATTGTGCTTGCTACATTCAAAACAAGGTTCCTCACAAAGCTTTGAAAGGGATACACCCTTTAAAGCCTAACATAAAAGGAAACCTGATGTTGAGCACCTTAGGGTTTTCAAATCCCTAGCCATGGCCTACATTCCAAAGAAGAAATGCAAAGCTATGGAACATCATTCCAAGCCTTGCATCTTTGTAGGATATCTGGATGGTATTAAGGGGTATCACCTTCTAGATCTAGTCACTCATGAGTTGTTCATTGAGAGAAGTGTCCATTTTCAAGAGAGTCCTAGAGACTCAACACTTGACACTTCTCCCTCATTGGATCTACTTCATCATGATGATTCCTCATCAGATTTAGATCAATCACAATAGGTTCTTGAGCCAGAGAGATCTTCTTCTTATTTGAGTTCAGATAGCAAGGATAGTGATGCAAAGTCATCCACCTCTAGTCAGTCAGAGGATGAGAAGTTAGCACCTGACTCACTCACTTTTGGGCCACTTTGGGCCAGATAGACACTTGAGAGTGCTGGCACTTGGGCAGGAGATCCCACAGATGATAGATGTACTAGGGGGATTTTCAGAGAGATCCACATGCCTTCTTTGCTTCAATTTCAGATCCACAAACTTTTTGAGAGGCATTAGGGGTACCTAAGTGGGATAGTGCTATGGAGGAAGAATATTCTTCCTTAATCAAAAATCACAATTGGGATTTGACTTCACTTCCTAAGGGAAGAAAGATGGTTTGATGTAGGTGGATATATCAGGCCAAGTTTGTAGCAGATGGGTCAATTGATAAGTATAAGGCATAATTGGTCACCAAGGGTTTCTCACAGGTGGTAGGCATTAACTACTCAGAGACCTTTGCACCCATTACAAAGATGACTTCTATCTGACTCACCTTAGATATTTCTACAACACATGGTTGGAATGTGCAATAGATGGATGTGAAGAGTGCCTTTCTTCACAGAGACCTAAAGGAGGAGATCTACATGGAGCAGCCACCAAGATTTGATCAGGATTCTTCCTTAGTATGCAAACTTAGGAAATCTATCTATGGCCTCAAACAGGCCCCTTAGGCTTGGTATGCCAAGATGGATTCCTTCCTTCTCACAATGGGTTTCACTAGGTGCCATTCTGATCCCAATGTCTACTTCTTTCGACAGGATGATTCGCTCTTGATTTTGGTTCTATATGTTGATGACCTTTTGATCACCAAGAGTTCTTCATCGGCTATTGCAGTGGTGAAGGCATCTCTCCAGGATAGATTTGATATGACAGACTTGGGTTTGTTGCACTACTTCCTTGGCATCGAAATCTCATAGTCAGATTCAAGGATTTCTCTTGCACAACCTAAGTATGCTCTTGACTTATTTGCTCAGTTTCACATGGCTGATTGCAAGCCATCTCTGACTCCCTTTCTATCAGGAGTCAAGCTTGAGGCTGATTATTCTTCACCATTGGTTGATGCCACTCAGTATCGACAACTTATTGGTAGTCTCATCTACTTGACTCACACTATGCCTGACATATCATATACAGTGGGACTTGTCTCCAGATTCTTATAGGAACCTCATGAGCTGCATTGGAAAGCATCTAAGAGGATCTTGCATTACATACAGGGTTCACAGAGATACATGATTCATTACAAATTTGGCATAGAGGTTGACTTAGTTGGATATACAGATTCAAACTGGGCTGGAGATTCACATACTCACAAGTCCACTTTTAGTTACAATTTCTCTCTAGGTTTTGGTCTTATCAGTTGGTCTAACAGGAAGCAAAATGCTATTGCTATATCATCCATAGAGGTAGAGTACAGGGGAGATGTTAATGCAGATACTGAGGCTATTTGGCTTCAAGGGATTCTTTTTAAGTTTGGCATTCCTATCAGGCAGCCCACCATTGTTTATTGTGACAACTAGAGTACCATTCAAATTTGTAGGAATCTAGTTCAGCACCAGTGGACCAAGCACATAGATATTCACATGCATTTCATTCAGGAGCTTATTCATAGTTAGGTCATTGACTTGATATTTTTCCAGTCTTCAGAGCAGGTTGTAGACATCTTCACCAAACCTTTCATTGAGAGCAAGTTCATTCATCTACAAGCTCTTCTTGGGGTGTGGTCTACATTTGTAGTAACATCATCTTCAGGGGAGTCTTCTAGCCTCTTCTTTTATGTCTCTCTTTTGGGGGGGAGTTTTTTTCCTATGGGTTTTCTCCTTTTCTCTATCTTATGAGAGATTGCATTTGTACATGGGTACCTTATCAAGCCTAGTTGTCGGGACTCATTTTATATTTCCACACTGCCCACCTAAGCTACACTTAGGGGGGTATTAGTGTAGGTTTTTATTTTTCCCTATTTTTTAATTAGGGAAATTGTATTTCTTGTGCATACATTGAGTTTTCCTACATTTGTGGGATAGGCTAGTTTATATGGAGGTGTGTGTCATAAATGTGTCATAGGTGTCATAAGAATGTCATAAGTAACTCCCTTGATGGGAGCTACTTCTCTATTCTTATCACCTTGTCACCACATTTCATGGAGGAGTTACAGTATATTCTTGGGGTACCTTGTCCACCTTTTGTGGAGGAGTTACTTACGTATTCTGCTATATGTATTCCTCACTTTGGCCATCTCATGTTAATCAAATTTTGGTTTTCTCCATTTTGTCTTGTACAATTTATCTTCTTGTGTAATTTTTAAATTGCTTTAACATCTATGTGGTGTGCACTTGCTTCTTCTCGTGTGATCACGTCTCCATTGCACTCGCATTATCTGGATTTTGGCAACAACTATGATACTATAGAATGATATAACCTATGTATTGTGATCATCGAGGTAGATGCCTCCAATGTCCCTATCACATGAGTAGAGGGAAGGCCCAACATTTAAAATAAGAATGGATCATGTTTTTGTGTATATCTAAAATAAGAGCATGCTTCTAAAACATGCCCTCACTGAATCCAGGTGGGTCAAATACTGAATAAGTGTGGAGAACATGATTCCAAATCATCCCCCCTATAAAGCCAAAAACTTTGAGTGTGTGGAAGCCATGTCTATGTGACATACCCCCACTAAATCTGAAACTATGAATGTGTGGAAGCCATGCCTATATGACATGCCCCCACTGATATTCCTCCCCTTTGAGGTGAGAAAAAAATATAAACTAATAGTTACCTCACCTAAAAATGATAAGACAACTAAATAAGCTTTGAATTTAATGATTTTTCATATAGAATAACATGTCTAGGTAAATGTAGTATTGAAGTGCATAGAACAATGTCACCACATAAATGCCTAAGATGCATGATAAAGATCATGGAAACATTTAGAAAGTAACAATACAATCTCAACAAGTAAATAAATAAAACACATAAAATCACTTAAAATCAAGTTAACATACAATGTTCCTAAGAGACCTCAAATAAAGGGAATATTATAATGCTTGAATAAGTAGGACAATAATAATATAAGACACTCAAGGAAGTGCATAAAGAAAACATAAACAACTAGCATAAACACATCATAGTGGCCCATGGATCAAATGTGTTAGCAAAAAGTGTCAAGGGCATAACATATCAAGTACTCTATGAAATATATAATCATGTATAAATACATGTGTAAGTATGTATATGAGATCAAACATGATAACAAAGAGACTATATATTATTGTAGGTTTTTATTTTTCCCTATTTTTTAATTAGGGAAATTGTATTTCTTGTGCATACATGGAGTTTTTCTACATTTGTGGGATAGGCTATCTTATGTGGAGGTGTGTGTCATAAATGTGTCATAGGTGTCATAAGAATGTCATAAGTAACTCTCTTGATGGGAGTTACTTCTCTATTCTTATCACCTTGTCACCACATTTCATGGAGGAGTTACAGTATATTCTTGGGGTGCCTTGTCCACCTTTTGTGGAGGAGTTACTTACGTATTCTGCTATATGTATTCCTCACTTTGGCCATCTCATGTTAATCAAATTCTGGTTTTCTCCATTTTGTCTTGTGCAATTTATCTTCTTGTGTAATTTTTAAATTGCTTTAACATCTATGTGGTGTGCACTTGCTTCATCTCGTGTGATCATGTCTCCATTGCACTCGCATTATCTGGATTTTGGCAACAACTCTGATACTATAGAATGATATAACCTATGTATTGTGATCATCGAGGTAGATGCCTCCAATGTCCCTATCACATGAGTAGAGGGAAGGCCCAACGTTTAAAATAAGAATAGATCATGTTTTTGTGTATATCTAAAATAAGAGCATGCTTCTAAAACATGCCCTCACTGAATCCAGGTGGGTCAAATACTGAATAATTGTGGAGAACATGATTCCAAATCATCCCCCCTATAAAGCCAAAAACTTTGAGTGTGTGGAAGCCATGTCTATGTGACATACCCCCACTAAATCTGAAACTATGAATGTGTGGAAGCCATGCCTATATGACATGCCCCCACTGATATTCCTCCCCTTTGAGGTGAGAAAAAAATATAAACTAATAGTTACCTCACCTAAAAATGATAAGACAACTAAATAAGCTTTGAATTTAATGATTTTTCATATAGAATAACATGTCTAGGTAAATGTAGTATTGAAGTGCATAGAACAATGTCACTACATAAATGCCTAAGATGCATGATAAAGATCATGGAAACATTTAGAAAGTAACAATACAATCTCAACAAGTAAATAAAGAAAACACATAAAATCACTTAAAATCAAGTCAACATACAATGTTCCTAAGAGACCTCAAATAAAGGTAATATTATAATGCTTGAATAAGTAGGACAATAATAATATAAGACACTCAAGGAAGTGCATAAAGGAAAACATAAACAACCAGCATAAACACATAATAGTAGCCCATGGATCAAATGTGTTAGTAAAAAGTGTCAAGGGCATATCATATCAAGTACTCTATGAAATATATAATCATGTATAAAAACATGTGTAAGTATGTATATGAGATCAAACATGATAACAAAGAGACTATAGAATGATATAGCCTATGTATTGTGATCATCGAGGTAGATGCCCCCAATGTCCCTATGACATGAGTAGAGGGAAGGCCCAACATCTAAAATAAGAATGGATCATATTTCTATGTATATCTATATCATACTCAAGTATAATCATGACACACATGTGTATGTATGATTAACTGATATTTCATCCATCAACATGAAACTAAATAGATTCTAAGGAGCCAATAGAATATATAGGTATTGGAAATATTTTTGAAGTTTTGAGTTTTTTTGGTATTTTTAGAATATTTAAAAAGACTAATCAAGGAATTCCTCATCATCAAAAGGTGTAAAATCACCTATAAATTTTATAAATCTTTGTTTATATCATTATACTACCACCACTTCAATGTTACTATTTAATGGTTTACCTGAATCCAATGGTGCAGGTAAATAATCATACCCATCATGGTGTATGCAAATATTTGTACTCATATCAAGAAAATTAACGCATGTGTTAATAATATATATTTTAACATTCCACTTGACTAATTTCATCCAAACTTTAGTTTCAAATGTGGTTCATTATCTAATATCAATATGGTGGAAGGTTTCAGACATGGGCCATAGGCTATAAATAACTGAATATATCTTTGAGATTCTAGAATTAATGGAGAGTATATTAGTTATTTTTAGTATTTTATAATTGTGTAATAAATTTGGCATCATAAGTTATGTCCCACTTTTTAATATCATATTAGAGATGGTGATAATATACCCCATCAATATTTGTAGTAATAGTTAAAACTTCATTCTTTGATCATTTCAAGAGATAATTCTTTTTTAAGAGATATGAAGGATTTTGCCTTTTTGTCATGTCAAACATAATGTGCATGCATCCTTCATTATTATATTTATGAATTATTTCCTTCAATGTCTCACATTGATTGGTATTATGGTTAATGATCTGATGATATTTATAATATGGTACCTTGTATTCTATAGGTATTATTATACTATGTGATATGTGTTTGGTAGAAGGTAAAGAAATCATTCTATGTTCAAGTAACATAGATAATATGGTATTTGGAGTATCTTATTCTGTCATGATCTATAAAATTTGTTGTGAATATTTTTTAGAAGACTCCATATGTTTCACATGATGAATTTGCATTTGACCCTTATAAGGTTGATTCAATATTTTCAACCAAGAGGGATGTATGGAATAACAAGAATTTACATGTTTATCTACTATTTTTGTTATTCCTTTATCTATATTTAGTTTTTTATCTTATGAAAGTGGATTTATCTTATATGTTCTAGGACTCATAGTTTTAAATAGGTTATGCAACAGGTGATAAAGTGATCAAATTTTAATTTTTCACATTTTCTCATCTATCATATCATAAGCTATATCATCATCACTATCATAGTAATCTAAAACAAGGACATATTTTTGCTTAGTATTGACCAATAAGGGAAGCTCAAATGTTAGGGGCTATTTTGGTTTTATTAGCTATTTTAGTAATGTTTATTTATCTTGATGTGCATATATGTGTACCTTAGTATTTAATGCCTTATTTACATCTAGAGACAAAGGAGCCATTATACTTGACTCCCCTATTTCATATGTGCACAAGTGTTCAATAGGAATGCATTATTTATGTGGTACAACTATAGGGATGCCTTTAATTTCAAAATGTATCATTTTATAAAATTTTAAAGGTTAAACATCAAAAGGCATGGATAATAAGGTCCCATCATGTATGAATTTTACACATCAGTGAAGTGTAAATTATAATGTAATGATTGAGACATTACCTTAAAAGTAGTTGAAATCAATTTTGAACCTAATGTCACATCCAATGTGATTTGACCAATTGGAGGGCTATGTGAATTATCAAATCATTTTATGTGAATAATGATTTTTTGAAGAAGATTAGTGTTATTACCCATAGTGGTGGGTAATTTCATGTTATAAATGTTTAGGCTTGAACCATTATCAATGAGCACCCTTTTGATTCCTTTATTTTGCATGGTCACTTGTATGAACAAAGGAAAAATTTTGTCAATAATATATTTAAAGGTAAATATATTATATCAAAGGTAATGAGCTTGGAATTATTCTTGAAATCTTTCATGATATCTAAAAAATAAGCAAGATCAATATTAATTGGAACTTAAGTCTCATGCAATGCCTCATATAAGATATACCTATAAACATTAGATTTATTTAAGAGTTCAAGGATTGATATTTTATCATGTGTATTGATCAATTAATCAATAATGTCATATCCCTTAGATTTTATTACAAGCTTAGGTTTAGTAGGCACCTATTATCTATTAACAAGTGGCAAATTGGGTTGAACAACCTTACCTCTTCTATTAGTAACAACATGGACCATAGAATACAATATAAGTTATGGGAAAATAAAGGGTATGAGATGGAATCTTTAATTTGAATAAGAATTAGGTAAAACAAATGATTGAGAGTATGCACGTTGGCATCTAGATACTTGTTTTATAACATTGTAAAATGAATTTTGAAGAGAGATCAAGTGTTGTTTCCACTTTAAAACCCTCTCATTATTGGCAAGAATTTGTTTAATAGTTTTGATAAGGGAAATAATATATAAAACCATATAAACTATCACAAATTTAAACCCAAAATGGGTGATAGATGCATCCATGTTGCACAAATTTTATAGCAATCAAGGATCAATAAAAAATTAGAAAACCTTAACTGACCTAGGGTTTTAAAATTCAAATATCAAGTTTACCAAACATTTAACCCTAAAAATATAGATAGGGATTATCTAGGGTTAAATGGGATAGAGATATCCTAATATACAAAGGTGATAAACTATCTTTATAGCAAGCCAATTAGATGCTAAACTCGGATATAACATATGTTAAATTTATTAAACTGAGATAGAATAAAAATAGTAAGTATAACTATGTTAGATACGAAAATAACAAAGAAGTAATGCATTTAGTTGGTTTTGATGCTAACATAATTCTAAAATTAGAAATGGCAAGAAGCAAACTAGAAAATGGTTTTAGAATAGTCACTAAATTTTGATTTGAGTGACTCTAGAGTCGATCACATTAGCGTCAACCTTAGATAGTTGTGTTGACCCTATTATCTAAACCTGACATATGTGTCCTATATGGAATACTTGATGGAAAAGGATGTAACCATTTTGATGCTTTTGGGTTTGTCTTCACCTTTGTTATGGTTCATTTAGATATGGTCATGGACTATCACTCCTCATGAAATTACAAAACCCTAGTTTTTCATCTTCATAGTGACCTTAGGGGGAAATGGGTTAGTATTAAAATAGTTTCAAGATGACCCCAAATACCCATATGTTAATGAGTTTTACCTGTATAGACAATACTCTAAAGAGGGCCTCAAAATAATGAAATTCTCCCTTACATGTTGGCTTATGTGTGAATCATGCAATATGTGGACATTAAGTACAACAGTGACATAGCTTGTAACTTGGAAAATATAGCTCTTGGGATACCCCTTTAGTAATTCAAACCTATGTGTTTTCCCTATGACTGATATGGAAATAGGAAAAAATAGGTAAGCTTCACTCACTTGTGTGCTTGATTGAATGCCTTTTTAAAGTTGTCTAGTGAGTAGGTAAGAAGTTTCTAGGTGATGAATGAATGAGGGTTGATCTTGTATTTATATCAATCCCTAGACAAATAACTTGCATTAAATCACTTAGGCTAACCATTAGGATATATTTAATTTGAAAATTAGATGAATTTAAGGCACTGGACATTTGTGTCAGAGCAAGAAACCTACATTAACATATATGTCTATATGGGATGGTAGTGTCCAGGGAATAGGAAAGTAGGTACAGACTTAGAACTTTTAGAGGTGGAATGTAAGCAAAATTTAAGCATTCTAGGAAATATATAAGGTATGGGTCATCAATATAACAAGATATAGGCCAAGTGTCATAATATAGAGTAGATGTAAGACTTCCAAAAGTGGGAGAGGTCCAAACTTGATAAGAATAGCCAAGGTCTAAGTTTTCCAAGTGTATAAGATTGAGGTGTTTTATAATCCATAAAATAGTGTCTATAAAATAGTGTCTACACTTTGATGTCTTTATCTCTAAAAAAAATTATGGGACTTGATCTAATGAGGTTGATATAAATAAGACTCATACAAATCTCTACCTATAAGATAACTCCTACCACCACCCTTGCCAAAAACTAAATGTCATTAATTATTTAGCAACTTAACCAATTAATATCTATTACCATAAGAATTTAAATATTGAGAAATATAAATTTATTGAGGTATTAATGAAAAATGGTTTTAGACACTCAAATTTAAATCATTAAGTGCTTGACAATGTTAATATTGATATATTTACCTTACTTGGTCTGTTCATTATTCTGTTAACTTGAAATATCTATGAGAACCTTCACTATTCTACTCACTATCTTAAAAATATTGAAAACATCATTGAAACATCCCTATTCCACTTAAATATTCTTATCATTCAATTCCCAATAGTCTTAGTCTTTCTAGGACATGACCACACTAGGTTGAACAAGGCCACAACCTAGACTTTTTTGTTAGTGCAGCCTTGTATATTGTGATCCAATAGAAAATTTTTAAATTTAAGATGTTTCATAGTTTCCCTTCTAAATTTTTATTAAATTTGGTTAATGGAGAAAATTCAAATCTATCGCTATATAATCACATCAAGATCATTCAATATGCATCTAGTAATAACTTGGAAATTCTATTGCACTTGATCAAAAGGGCACTATTCTTTCTAATTCAAGTTTTTATTTTATTATAAAATTCATGGGTTAAGTCTAAAATTATTTTATTGCATGTCAAGGGAACTCATTTTAAAGAATTTAATTCAATTTTCTAGTTGCATTTATATATTTAAAATATCAATATTCACATATTAATTATAGGAGGGAAAACTACATCAACCTAAGGCCCTTTAGGGATATGTAGTAAACACTTAGATTATGTGAGCTTTTGTTAGAATAGCTTAGTTATTCCCCTTGCATGATTTCCCTATCTTTACATTTGATCTATTTGGATTATTACATGAACTAGGGTTTTAATTTTATAGGTATTTTATCTCAAATTGACATTTAAAAACATAAAACAAACCCTATCAAATATGTGTAAGTACCCATATATGAAAATAACCTACACAGTTAACATAGACACAGACACACTACACCTTTGTTCACTTGTAGACACTCAAATTTAATCATTAATCTTGATATCCTTACCTTGTTTATATTTTTTATTCCTTTGACTTGTAATGTCTATGAGATCCTTCATCATTATACTCACTATCTTTTGATTACTAAAAACATCATTTATACATCTTTGTTCTACTTATAAATTCCTTACATCCAAGTTCCAATAGTTTCAATCTTTTTGGAATAGAATCACACTAGGTCAGATAGAGTTACAACCCATCCTTATCCACTAACAATGCCTTGTCTCCCATACTCCAATGATAAATTTTTAATTTTGATACATTTTATATTGGGGCTCCTACACTTTTATCAAGGTTGGTTAACAAAAAAAATCTAAATATTAATCAATACACATATAACACTCACTTGGAAATTCTATTGGACATTGTGTAAAAAGGCATTAATATTTTTAATTCTAATTTTGATTTATTCTTATAGTCATGGGCCAAGTCTAAAGCTATTTTATTACAGGTGAAGGGCACTCATTTTTAAGCATTCAAACCAATTTATTAGTTTCATCCATATATAAAATATCAACATTCACACACTCACTCTAAAAGGGAAATTTACATCACCCTGAGGCCCTTTTTGGTTATGTAGGTAGCATTCAAATTACAAAGTATTTTCTAAAGATAGCTTAGTTATTACCCTTGTCCAATTCCCCATTTGAATTTTATCTATTTGGTTTGTGTATGAACTAAGTTTTTTATATTATATACTTTTTCACAACACATCAGCATCCATAAATAACTAACAATGGACCTCTGATAGTTGTAGGTACATAAACATAAAAATCAATCCCATAGTCAACACAGATGTAAATGTAGTTAATAGACAAGGTCGTAGTGTGCCCTTATCAACCCTACCATGCCCTTATCCTAGTACATCATAGAATTTTGTTTTTAGTTGCAATATAGTTTATAGATCTTCCCAACTAGTTCTACATCAATGATCTACCTTCACAATTAACATAAGTTAGATCCAATCTAGATTTTCATATTTCATTATTTATTACTATTTATATCTCATAATTTTTATATTTATATTTAGATTTTGTATATTTTGTAATCTAAATCAGTATTTCAAAAAATTAGTGTTATTAAATTTCATTGGTAAATCAAAATAAACATTAAACATGACCCTAGTGTAGCCATGTTTCTATACAATAAAAAATTCTATTTATAGGTGTGACACAGTTCATATATCCTTCTAGCTAGTTTTACATTAGTGATCTACTTGCATGATCAACATAAATTATCTCCAAGCTAAATTTCTATATTCTATTAGAAGTTATTATTTATATAACTCATTTCAATTTTTGTATGTTACTGTATTTTACAAAAAGGTTATGTATATTTTGTAATCTAAATTAAATTTAATAGTTTGACATTTATTGCATTTAATTGTTAAATCAAATAAACATTAAACATTCTAGTGAACCCATAAATTTTTTAGAATGCTACTTGCTATTTGTTTGATTTTTATCCTATGATTTCATACAAATTTACATAAATTTCTGACACTAAAATAAATAGCCTTCAACTTTGGATATAAATTTGACACCACGGGCCAATCTTCTTTCACTTTGGATATTAACCTAACATTGAAGAATTTTTCTTGTCACCTTGGATAACATTTGACACTGAATCATTTATTTTTAAACTTGGGTTAAAATTTGTTGATCTCTATACATGAAAATATTTTGACTTTTATTTTCTATTACTTGTTGCTTGTTTTTAGCAACTATGTTCTGGTAGTTTTAAAACTATGTAGAGCATTGTAGTTTTTGTCTAAGGAGTGACATATATTACTACCACATTTAAGTGAGGGATACCCTCCCAATACTCATGACCTAGTCAAATCTATACATGGATTTTAGTTTCCCCATACCTCATGGTATATTAGAAACACCTAGTATCCCTTGTTTATTCCATATGAAGCTTCTTGAGTTGTTTGATTTGTGGTGTACCCAAGAGGAGTATCTTTCATAGGTAAGTTACTCCTTGTACCCTTTGAGATAATGGGTTATATACATGGTTTAACCTCTATAGTTAGTGATATAAAATATTTAAATGACACTAATATATGAATGAGCAATTATATTTGATAACCCACATAATCATTCAAACCCTTACCTAGGTCACCCATTATACCTTGATTTTTACTTATATTATATTCATGGTACTTGGATTATTTTTACATGTAACATTACTTAATATCAATAAGTATTTTATTTATTTAATTTTTTATATTTAAATTCATTATATATATCATGAATAGTAAAACTAAATATGCTTATGATGTTCATTCTCTAGATAAGTTATTCTCTACTCATGTTGTGCCTTTTACTTATGATAATGAATGGACAAATCAAGAAAAGGGAAAACTTTTGGAAGAAACATATGTCGATGATTAATATTTTGATGATGTAAAAATGAATAGATAATTAGCTTTGGAACAAAATTTCTTAGAAAATGAATAGTCAACTTAACCTTGAGGAGTAAATCATACCTCTTGATTCATCTTTGAATCCCTCTTTGGACCCATCTATATATTCTTTTATGGGTTTACCTTTAGATTCCCCTCAGGATCCTCCATCACCTTTTACTTTAATGCTAATTTAGAACATAAATAACACTACAAAATTGAGTATTTACTCTCTCTGAAATTATCTCATATCATAAAAAATGAGCCTTATCCTTGTACACCTAGCTTCTCTTTTCACCTTGCTAATGTGATTTATCTCTTTCATTCCTATAAAATAAATAAACATAAAATAATCTTAAAGAATGATGATACTAATCATGAAAAAAAATCATATTTCTCCTTCCTTTGAAGTGCAAGTGAATACTAATAATATTGATGTCATCTCTTCTCCTTTACAAATAGTGGATCTTGAGCCTGCATGTCATTGTTCTCCCCCCTTGTCAACCAATGAGAATGGAATTCCTTCTTCCCTTAGAACATCATACACTATAATTAAAATCCATTAAATTC
Source organism: Torreya grandis (assembly GCA_037957365.1). Classification (NCBI taxonomy): domain Eukaryota; kingdom Viridiplantae; phylum Streptophyta; class Pinopsida; order Cupressales; family Taxaceae; genus Torreya; species Torreya grandis. The sequence goes on along the minus strand of JARHVA010003746.1, from coordinate 158,013 downwards.
CTTCTAACATATATTATGATGTTTCCTCTACTTCCATCTCATGTGTGTCTTCACATGATGTTAATCTTACTCTCAAATGCCATAATCTTAGCATAGAGTTACCATATGATGTCAACGCATCTCTTTTTAGTGATAATTCTTTTAATATTATTGATTATCAAGAAGCACTTAACTCATACATATCCAATATATGTCCCAAATCAAAGGAAGAGCCTATTCCTCCACCTCCCACACCTAATATTAATGGTGTTTATATACATATTCAATCTATTATACCTAGGGTTTGTGCTTATTAATCCCTTCAATATCAAAGCATCACTATAAGAAAATCAACACAAGAGTGGTAAAATAAAAACCAATATTTTAGTTCAAAGATCATAACACTTGAAAATAACAACAAATATAAATAGAATCTAGAGCATACTGGTGTCAACCATGTATCTTCATCTAGCTATCATGTTCCTAAAAAATAACATACATCTACAGTTAATTATTAAAGATATATTAAAAAATCTAATAAGAGTGCAAATGAGATTTTAAGAGAAATTATTCAAAACAAGTTGATTGCATTACCCTTTATGCCTCTTCTAATAATATCAAAATACTAGTGTGTGTATCATATATTATATGGGCATCATATATATAGTTGTTTGGATTTGAATAAGAAAATACAAAGTATCATTAATAGTGGTGATCATATAATAGATACATCAGTAAAACAACCCACTAACATTATAATTGCATCTCCTAAGGAACAAGTGAAAGTGGAATAAGTAAAAGTAGAACAAGTGGTAAAATCAAAATTAGTGAAAAGGGAACAAAGAAAACAAACATGGATAGAAAAGGATAACTCAAAGAAAATACAATTACAAAAGGAAAAATTATAGAAATCACAATTACAAAAAAATAAATGAAAAAGCAAGGTTTTCAAAATAATAATTACTTGAGAAACAACTTGAAAAGAAAGGGTTACAAAATTTACAATAAGAGATGTTAAAAAAACATAAATTACTAAAAGAGAAGTTGTAAAAATAATTTAAACCTAAGCAAGAAAGCATCTTTAAGAAAGGGTTTATAATAAAAGAGGTTCAAAATTGAAAATTCCAACAAAAGATAATGTTGAGTATGGTTCAAAATGAGGTAATTACAAGCCCTTCCTCATATCAAGAACCTTTCACTATCTCTGCTTGGCTAGATAGAAAGCAATTTACTACTTTCAAGGTTGTAAACTATTAAGAAAGAAATTTTTATTCTGCATCATGTATTATATTCCTCAGTTATAATCTTCAACACATAGATCAAGGTATCACATCAACATCATGTCTAGAACCAATTGAGTAAAAAGTATTATTTGCTTTAAAAGATCATCGTCTTAATTTTAATGTTATTTTTTCATACAAGTGCATATAATGTTGTACATGGAGAATCATGGTTAATATCAATAGGATCAATGATTCATAAATACAAAGATTAAATTACATTATATAATGAAGATAAATTTATTTCCATAACAAAATAAGGAACATATTTGGAACAAGAACAATACAAATAAATCATATCTTTAGTTAATATTCAAGTCAATACAACTAATAAAATGCCAGTACATACACATGATATAGTATATATTTTTAAAAATGTCAATACCATAGTATGGTGCAGTTAGTTTTACATATACAAATACAAAAAATGATCAAATCGCATATAAAAATTTTAAGCACAACCCACGAAGTTATTTCTCTCTTATGATGTTGACTATGATCATGATATTGATTATGCAAAATATGATTGGAATGGCACAACTAATATGTGGGATGAATATGGAAATATAATTGAGGGTTATAACTCACATGATACAAGACCTACATAGAGGCATCCACTTGATGAGATCCTTGGCTTATAATTACATATCTCCCTTTATACATATCTTATTTACTTTTAATTCATTTCTAATTTCTCTATCCCAAAATTCCAAGAATTCTTATAGCCCTTAGGTTTATTTTCACTTTGGGCTCTTTTCCTTTTCATTTTAAAACCAATTTGATCAATCCAAAACAACTATCATACAATGATTTCAATGCACATTATTTATGGCAATTCACTTACTATAGCATAATTGTCAAGTTATGGATTAATTTGCACTTACATGCTTAAATATATACTCCTACACACTCCATAATATCACATAGATTATTTTCCATTTGGAGGCATGCACATCCTTATCTACATATCCACTATTTGTGTTTCATGATTGTGATTCAAATACACATACATTGAGGAAATATTGGTTATTTTCCTTATTACCACATTATGATTTAGCACCTTATTAAAGATTGTTAGAATACATCCTATGTCTTCTATTTTTGAAGCCTTAATTTTTAGTATTTTTTTTTTAAATTTAATTTCAATCTAAAAAAAATAAAATATTCAAAAATAATAATCAAGACTCCAAGCATTTTCTTATGTTGCTAATTTACTTCTTTCCATATGTTATTTATTTGATGCTATATAGATAGCATATTTCAATTTTCAATGCACATTGCTTTTCATGAGGCATATGACATACTATTTAATGATTATTTGATACCAATCTTCCTTTTTTATCCAACATCTTTTCTAAGTCGAGGGCATCTCTTTGTTCTCTGTGAACTTTTCAATACTTTTTAACCATGTTGAAATCAATATCATACAAATGTTTTGCTATCCACTCATAATTTACATTATATTACTTGAAAATAATGATACTAATATATGTGATTGATTTAAACTAGTCTCATTTAATTTATGCTTCTTTTAAAAAAATTACTTCACTTCATGATAAGTTAGGATTGTATTACTCATTGTGTATGGCCTTTGAATTTATGCATGCAACATATATATGTTCTTTCTTGTATGGCGTCATCATGACATTTGAGTGTGGCCTTTGGCCTTGCTTGATTGTGTGACATTCATATGTCTCTTTTATGTGACTTTTATCCTTATATGTGACATTATATGAAAATTGTATAGCATTTTGTGATGTTACTTGTTACTATGGTGTCATGCTTCATATCTTGCATTACTTCTATTTTATACTTTTAATTTTGTTCCATGATGTATATGATGCACATTTTACTTATGTGTTTCAATATTATATCTATATAATACATGCTTCATATGCAATTTAATGTTATGATGCAATACATTTTAAAATGTTCATATGCTACTATGTGATTATATATTTCACATATTATATAGTTATCTTTTGAGATTAGTGATTTTTAGGCTACATCTCTCATCTCAAAATGAGGGAATCATATTGGGTTTATATTGAGAACTAAAGTCCTCATGAACAAAAAATTTCATATTTATGACAATATACAGTTTTAAGAATACAACATGATTTAGTACTTTTAGATTATAGGTGCATATGACATGCATATGCACTCATTTAAATAGTTACAAATTATAGGTTCTAAATAATTACAAGTTAAATTGACATTCTATATTAATTTAATATAGTACATGTGACATGATAGTCATTCATTTCAAGTTACTACATTGTAAATTTATTAATTTACTTTTTCAAAGTTCAAAAATTTTAAAGGTACAAAATTTTCAAATATAATCTAGATCCATCTGCAATAGTGTGTTTCATCTCATATTAATAATGGGTCATATTTGTGCATAGTGACACTTAATGTCTATGGTTTTAATTTATCAATCCACATTCGGTAGTTTCACCCCTTATTCTACCATTTTTGAGTCAGTGACACTCAAATGTCTATGACTACATAGTGGTGAGTCACATTTGGTGGTTTCATCCTTCAATTACTCTGAAAGATTACTCTTTGAGATTTGTAACATACAATCTTTCAAACTCAATGGATTTCACTAGTTTTTAACTTGAGACTTGATCACTCTCAATCTATCACATGTTCAAAAAATTTACAAATACCTCAACAAGGGGGCATGCATACTTATCCACTTTCAAGTTACATGGAAATTAGAATACACACTCTTTCAAGTATATTACTTTCTTACTCTCTTTTAAAATTTAAAATTTTTAGTTTCAAATTTCAAATTTTTAAATGGTCAGTAACTACTTTCAATGGCATTGTTGTAGGTTTTACATTGATTCATCTTGCATAAATAAGCTTCACATAAAAAGGCAAAGTGTGTTTGCACACTTAGGTTCATATATCCTTTACTCTAGTAATTTCACTTCATTGCATCAGTAGAATAAAGGGGGGGGATATATGCTCTTAAATTTAGATCACTAAGTTCTTGAAAATGTTTAATCTTGATGTCTTTACTTTACTTGGTCTATTTTCCATTCTATTAACTTGAAATTTCAATTAGAGACTTCATTACTCTACTCATTATCTTGAAAATACTATAAAACATCATTTAAACATCCTTCATATACTTATAAATTCATGTTAGCCAAGTTCCAACTATCTTAGTATTTTTATGACAAGACCACAATAAGTTAGATAGGGTCATAACCCATCCTTGTCCACTAATTTAGTCTTGTCTCTCATTATCTAACATTAAATTTTTAAATTCAAGATGTTTTATATTGGTCCTCCTACACTTTTCAAAAAGTTGTTTACTAAAAATATTTTAAATCTGCCACTATATAGGCACAACAAGGTCATTCAATACACAACTAGTAATCACTTGGCAAATCTACTACACATTGAGCAAAATGGCACTAATTTTTCCAATTCAAATTCAAATTTTATTCTAAAAATCATAGCCCAAGTGTAAAGCTATTTTTTTATATGTCAAGGGCACTTATTTTCATGTATTATAATCAATTTTCTTGTTGCATTCATAGAGTGAAAATATCAAGATTCACACACTTAATCTAGGAGGGAGAATTAGATCAGCCTAAGACCCTTTTGGATAACTAAGAAACATTTAGATTTCATGAGATTTTTTTAGGATAACTCAACCACTCCCCTTACCAAATTACCCCCTCTTTGCATTTGATCTCTATTTATTTTATGTGTCATAACTAGGGCTTTACTATTGCTTGTATTTCAGCATGTCAAATTAGCATTCACAAACATACAATAAACCCTATCAAATAGGTAGAGGTTCCTATAGGGAAAAATCACCTACATAGTCAATATAGATGAAACTATAGCTAACAGACAAGGCCATAATGCACCTCTATCTACCTTAGTGTGGCTCTATCCTAATACATCATATAATTTTGTTTTTAGGTTCAACACAACTCACATATCCTTCCAACCAATTTTACATTATTGATATGCATGTAAAGTCAACATAAATTAGATCCAAGCTAGGTTCACATATTCTATTTAAATTTATGACTTATAGCTTATTTTAACTTTTGCATTTTATTATATTTTGAATTTAGGTTATGTATATTATGTAATCTAAATCAGTACTTCAATCATTCAAGGTTTATTACATTTCATTGGCAAATAAAAATAACACATTAAATAATGGTTACAAGAGAATGTAAATTGAAATATATTTCCACAGGACTAGAATTTGAAATGTACTACATAATGATGATCCTAAGCCTCCTAGGATCACCATTCCTTTTTGTAAAGCGAGTCTTTTAAAAGTTATCTAGAATTGTAAAAAGGGCCAATATTCAAATGGACTTGAAACCTCATAATACCTTTAATAACTCACTTGAACATGCCAAGGATACATTAAATCCCCATTAATAAAAGGGTGTATACATAATTCCATGTTCTTATGGTAAACCCTACATAGGTGAAATGGGAAGATCTCTCCAAACCAGACTTAAGGAACATTCCCTAGACATAAATAAGTCCCACATTGAAATTTATGTTCTTGCATAACATTACCACAATACACAATAGAAAATATTTATCAATTAATAAAAATGAATCATAAAATAAGATGATGATTGGAGAAGAAAAGTTAGATAAACCATCAAGATTGAAAAAATAGAATTAAATTTTAATAGAGATCACAACCTCGATATTAGAAATTCTTAGAGACCTTTATTAAACCATATAACAAGGAGAGATAGGACAATGTTGTAGATTATTGATTAATATTTTATTTATGATTAAATAATTATTTGGTTGAATATGAGTTTGTTGGATTAACCCTATTTTTGTAAAATTTAAACATTAAATAATATTTATAATATAAGTTTATTTTTTTTAACATTTTTTAGTTAATCTCATTTTATGGTGAGAAGATCAAACTTATTTAGACTCTTTAATTTAATTGTTGATTATTATTTATGGGAATCTTATATGCATTTTTCCTTAGAGAAAGTTTCATCTTTACTCTCTCCATGGTGATGAGTAAACATATCATATTCAAAATGTTGGATATAGTTTTTACCAATATGGTGAATTCAGAAACGTCACTTTCAACCACTCTACATAATGAAAACATACATGATTTCATATTGATTTCTTATTATGACTACACTTTTGTTTATTTAGATAGTAATAAATTTTATCATGTACATCATTGGTTACATATATGCTTGGACATTGTGGATCATTGGGGGTAGTGAAAAGTATGATTTCATAATCACTAACAAATGTTTGTAATATCTTTATCCATTTAAATAAGTATTTCTAGTTTTACTTAAATACTAGATTAAAAAGGGGCATTTTTATATACCCAAATAAGGCTTGTACCAAATTTGGGTATCTAAAAATTCCCCCTTTTAATCTAGTATTTAAGTATATTATCTTCAATTATAAACAGGGAACTTGTTGGCATATGCATTTAGTATCATCTTTTTCTTTACTTTAGTTGGCTATGAATTCCTATATTTTATTCTTTACAACTTTATTTTATTAGTCATAGGGAACCTTGGTCCTATTTTACTTGTCTCTAAGTATCCCATATCTTTTAGATGACCCATAATTTATGGATGGTTTTGTCAAGTGTAGCATTAAAAATTATTGAAATATATAGCATATTTTTTAGATCTAATTTAGGCATGTTTCCCTTTGGGTAATCTTCTTTAGCATGTTTTTTGTGTTCTTTGGTTGAAGTTTTCACACCACTAGTTCCCCAATTCAAAGTTGGGAACCTCATATAAATAAATCCCTTAGAGGAATTTAAGGACAAACATCCTTTATCATAAAAAGACATAAAAGTGCACATTATTTATAGCTCACTTATTATTTATAAATCTAAAATTTATAAAGGTTATACCTATTTTTCATGCTTGTATCAAAATTGGACCTAGGTGAAATAACACTTAGACTTTCATCAACATGATTTGGCACACACTCATATTAGCGATATAAGTACATACAGTTTTAGGCCTCTAAAAAGTAGTGGTAATGTAGATAATGCTCAATTGGTCATCATGGATTTACTAAGGTCAATCCAACCTAATCTACTAACTATTTTGTAGGTCTCCATAAATCAAAAAGTGAAAATCTAGGGTTTAACAAAGGAGATATAAGACATGGTTATATATGCAATAACAATGGTAATCAAACACAAAAAGGCATCTACAGTTATAAGTGCATAATATTAAACATAAATAGATCATCTCAGTCTTCTCAGATGAGTCCATTAAATAGTAAATGGCTTTAGAATTATTTAGGCATCTGATAAATTTCAAATGCATCTTACACTATTTTTACAATTTGTTCTTGATTTAAGCTAACATAGAGTTGTTATAGAGTGCATCTATTGATTGCAACAACATATCAAAACCAAAAATTAGTTATATCAATCTAATTAATTCTTATTCCTTAGGTTATTAATTTTTATATATTTTACATGTGTAATAAATCATAGTTTGCATTCAATTTTGTATGATTGTTAATGTATATTTTGCAATCTTAATATTCAAAGCTTAATGCTTGTTTAGATACACAAATATAAAATAAGGTAAAATAAAAGGTAGCTTAAAAAAAATTAATATTGAATATTTACCAAAGCACCTAAAAAAAACTTAGATCTAAAGTTTAGTAGAACAACTTTGATACCATGAAAGAGATAATTTTAAGATTCACTATGAAAAAAAATGAATCACAAATGAAAATACAAAATAAAAGTAGTTAACTTAAAGATCATACCATGATACTTTTGAGACGATATTTTTCAAGTGAGGAACCTAATACAATGGAATGAAATCCCTGTGTTATTTAGATTTGATCCACAATAATTATAATATATCATAATGTGCATTAAAATTCTTCAAGAAAGAATAAGAGAAATAAGATAATAATCCACAAAAACATTAAAAGGAGGCTTTGAGATAAGTTTTAAAAGACACCATGGAGGAAAATACCCATGGAATCTTTAAATAGAGTGAAAAGGGGAAAAAATAATTACAAAATAATTCCAATCATTTCTTTAGCCAAACTTTCAAATATATGTCTAGTGCCAATATTTCTCATATAGTGAGTTTAAAGTGACAAATAAGTTACATTTAAAATGAAACTACAATATTTATCATAACAATAAATATCTAAAATTGGAAAAAAGAGGCGAAGATTACATATCACCTTGTATTACTCATTGTATATAAACTAAAATTAATATTAAAAATAATTAGTACACAACTTTAATATAATTAATATACACAAATAAATATTAATCTCTAAAAAAATTGTTGATCATAAAAGAGTGAGTGTTGAACCATTCAATAATTATTTTTAGAAATATCAAATAATATACATTGAATTGATAGATAAATAGAAGTTAGTATTTGAGAAAATATTTATAATATAGGCCTTTTGATTGAGATTTCAGCCCACACTATGTGTCCCTTCATTAGGATGAATAAATAAATTATATATGTGAGCTCCTTATATAGATAACTTCAATTTTAATCCAAGATGTCAAAATAGTGTAATACTATGGGAGATATTTAATTAATGAAGGGTAATTAATAATTACAGTCATTATTTATTTCCCCCATCATTAATTCATTTTATTTTTTCTTTTAGCATGTGAATAATAAGTAGCCAAAATTTATTAAGTTTCCAACTATCATCCCTATAAAAATTATTAGGATGTTTTATGATATTTATAGCTTCCTTTAACTTCATCTTCATAAAATGATTCTCATTTAAAATAGTTTTATCATTTTACATACAAATACTATGGCTAGATGAGTGTGAATGATCAACTAGAGCATATGTTTTTACCCATCCATGATGATTACCATCATTTAATGTTCCTTTAACCTTTATTGAAAATGCCTCTTGGTTTCACCGATGTAATGATGAAAACACATATAATCAATGTGAAACACTCCAGATGACATATTGGGGTCAATTAGATCCTTAGTTGATTTGATTATTCCCATAAATTTTTTTGTGGTAGAGATACTACTTTAACATTTTGATTTTTTAATATATTTCTTATTTTGTTTGATGCACCCTCATAGTATTGAAGATATTTCATAAGAAGGTCTAGATCATCATTATTTGAATGATTAGGATTTCTTTTATGTAACATCCCCAAAGGGATTTACTAGAATAATGCAGTAAATTTTGTTTTTAAAAAATATTTACTCAACACTTAATCTTTCATTATATTTCACCATGAGAATCTAATTAGTGATATTCAACATACTAACTAAGTATATTAAATATAATTAAACATGTAATAGTAACAGAAACCAATCACTAGAATTTTATGTAATAAAACATAACTACGTAAAAAGTAATTATATTAAAATCTAACCACATCTGGTATAATAATACAACCATTGTTTTCAATGTACATTAATAAATCAATCATATTTCCAACAGGTATTATGCCTCAATATAACTATAATAATAGATATAATGTTCCACATATCTTGAGTCACTCTAATTCTTGTATCTTTGATATTCTCAAGTGTAGTCTCTAAGTAAGTACTATAATGGGGAGGGAGAGTATAATTCAAGCACTTTTTCACACAAACCATGGACCATCGATCCCCTGCACAATCCTTCAAATAGGGAATAGACTTCCCTTCACATATGGGTATATAGTGATAGTATGAGAATCCAAAGGGACATGTAAGTACATATGTGTTGTAATATTTATACTACATGTTGTGTATCATAAATAAAATACATTCTAACATGATATTACACAAACATGTAAATCATACATATGAAATGACAATGTATATCTAAAACATTATTTTGGCCAAAGTTTTAAAATAGCTATTGATCTCTATGATCAGTCAAATTCATACACACCATTTGATCAAAATACCTTCATCTGGCATTGGTGGTGCTAAGTAAGCTAGTGAAGTTCATCTCACTGCTTAGTTAGTATCAACAATGTGAGATTTGATTAAAAATAGTTTAACAAAATCATACATATTATTTATACCAGTAGGTATATAACATGCTAAATAAAGGAATAATCATGATACATACATTTAGTCTATCAAACGTATGAATGAATCTCTACTATATTATTTTACACAACAATAAATAACATTCAAGTAAGTTTAATTACTAAATGGGTGAAATATAAACTTAGACTACATTACTAAAATATTTTGAGTAAATTTAATTATTTTACAACGAATAATATCATAGTATATTGTTCATTTTACTCATTTACAAGTAGTATTCATAAATAATCAAATGATCATTAACTCATAAACAAACACAAATTCTTTCATTTAAGAAACTCAATATGATTTTAGGAGGCCTTATGCATATAATTATAGTTTCCTATATGTTAGGATTACATGACTTAAGTTACTAATCATAATCTATAATTGTAGGCATGCATCTAATTCCATAAATATAAATTATATATGTATATGAGAACCTATGTTATCCTATAGGTATATTTCATATAATTATGCATTTTTAATATTATATACCCCATAATATATATGATTTAATACATAATTATTGTTTTGACCCATTAACAATACTTTTTATTATTCTTTTAAAGTGTAAAAGATAATAACTTTCATGAGAAAGGCTTCAAAAATAAAATAGGGTATTAATATTTTCATAACCCCTATTTTACTTATTTAACATATAAGATATATAATTTTAATTAGGCTCAGATTTCATTCCTAATTCAATTTCTCCACTATTTCCCTAATTTTAAGTCTTTATACGTTAATATGAGTTTTTCAAGAATAGAGTATAATAATAAATAATCTTTAACATAGTGATTTATGTTTTATATTTAATTAAATCACTCAAAATTATCATTTCCAGCATATGACTCATTCAAATTCATAAGTTCATAGTTTTAGAAGTCGAAATCATGATATAAATATTCCTTGTTTAATGTCAAATAATACACAATCCATATATTCTTGTTCAAACACATTTTAACTCATAGTTTTTATAATAAATATACATAGTATATTTATGTATATATACTCATAGTATTTCATACATATTTGCATAGTCTACTAATGTATATATATATACTCCTAGTGTTTAAAACAAAAGACTTAAGTTCATTTATAAACATTATCTCCTAGTTTTGTATGTCATATATATCACAAGGTATATATATATATATATATATATTGTTTGTATTTTTGAAACACTTAGTTATATATACATTTTTATATATTATTTTACAATTTCCATATTACATAGACCTAACACTTATAATTTATTCATGTATATTCACAACTTCGTGTATATACATAATCTCTAAATTTTGTTCAATTGAAAATATACAATCAATATATACATATATATTCATAGTCTTAAATGTCTTAATCTCACTATTTACATATGTATATATGTTGGTCTTTCTACCATAATTATTAATGGTATTTTAACCCTATTAGATTCATAACTAAACATTTACACCGAAACCCTTTGTGGAACTGACCAAGTGTTCTTTAGGGTTTATATAATAATACATAGTTATATAAATAAATGTGACTTGTTCAAATTTACTTAGGTCACTGTTATATATATACACACTATTTTAAGTTAAATGTATGCATTCAACTTACCTACACAATAACCCCCAAATCAATATTCATCTTATATGTTATACTATTCTCAATATAAGGTATTCAGACATTATCTTTGTATACATAGTATTTTCATATTATACACACACACACACACACACACACACACTCAATAGTTTATTTACCTTACTAACTGAGTATGCATATAATACATTTAGACCATAACAAGTCTCAATTTTTGTTTGTATATCAAACTATTTCCCCAGGTTATAATTCTTTTCTAAGCTAGGGCATTATGTCATTACATAGAACAAATATATTTAACCTTTACAGTTGAATATTCAAATAAATCTAGTTTGAATTCTTAGGATTTAGAGGATGATGGATTAGTTCTACGAATGGCTGAGCCATCCATAGGGTTAAGCATGTATCCCTATAAAAATACAAATTTCATTTTCTAAACCCTTTTACTTTGAAGTATACTTAGAATTTATTTAATAATAGACTAGTAAATAAAAAATACCAACCTCTATTTTGCTTCCAAAATTGAAACTAAATGAGTCACAATTCCTTCTCCTCTATGCTATGTATTTTCCTTCTTCTCTTTTATCTGTGTCCCTCCTTTGTGAATTGTATTTTCTTTATCCTCTTCTGTGTGTGTCCCTTCTTCTCTTTCATGACTCACCTATTATTCTATTCTCCTCATTAAGCTCTTTCTATTTAAAATTTACATGCCTCTATTCACTCCATCTTCTAGTCCATGCATAATCCCAATTTTTTCTTTAAACTCAACTAATCCCATAGTTAACTTCCATTAACCACACCAGAAAGACCTAATATCTCTCTTAATCAAAATTTCCTCAATTTTATTAAACATTAACTTTGTTTATAGATTATTTCATGTTCAATCATGTTACAAGCCTGATTATTCCACTAAACAAGTCCACTTTAATCATTATGTAAAATGATAAATAACACTTTTAAATCTCAACATAGTCTATGCATGTCAATCAAAGACTAGGCTTAGATCATAGGATAGTGTTTATGATAATTTAATTTCCTTCAATAATAAATAAAGGTAATTATCTCTTTTAACAATCTTAATTATCTTCACATATCAAAATGATAGACCAACCAATTATTTATTTCAATTATAATAAGATAATTGTTTGAGTCATTACTAGTGTTTATAGGCTATATATGTCTTTCATTTTTTAATAACTTAACCTATATTGATATTCTTGAATATCACTAATATCAAGCTTAACATTCTAAAACATTTTTAAGACATTTTTTTAGTCTATATATAGTAGTAATTATATATCATTTATTAGATTTACATTCCCGTAATCATAAACAAATATGAGTAAAGTAATCTTATATAATCATACGACAATATTGAGCACTAAGTCTATGTAAAATATACAAAATGCAATCACATACAATTTTTATTCTAAATATATGTCCTAATATTTAAAACACACAAAATCTAATGTCTAACTTTAATTAACATTCAAAACATACTAACTCTAACAATCCAAATACACAATACATATAAAATTTAAAATCTAATGTGGTGTGTGCATGGGTTTTAGCAGTTTCTCTATCATCCTTCACCATTTCCATCTACATGACCCTATCTAATGATGTTCTCCCTCTATCATGATCTAAAGTTTGAACTCTCATGCATCCAACTCACAAAAATAAGGTAGTTATTCAAATACATCATGATACATATATCATAAAACAATCTTAAAATAACAAATATAACATAATCATTATGTAAAAAATTCATAATTAGCCAATTCATAATAATGAAATCATGAAATCTAAGTAATATACATCTATCCCATAATATCATATGACTTAAAATTTAGTTAAAAAGTAACAAATCAATTTAACAACCATAATAATCTACAGATAATTAAGTAAATCAGATTAGTGAGAAAATTGCCTAAAGTTGGTCACCATCCCAATGAAATGCATTCATAGTTCTGAATAACAAATAGAGTTTAGAAAAAAATAACATAGTATCTAGCATCAAATCAAGCAAACAACTGTGTAAATAGCCTATAAAACTCATGATAGTCCTCCCAAATATCACTATCCTCAGAGTATTAGTTCTGCAAGACCTTGCACTATGACACTTCTCTAAGTTGTATACTTTATACCTAGCATTCTAAGCATTCTCAAACAAAGCTTTCCTAACCTAATCATAGAATTCATCTCCTAGTGAAAACTCGATCACACAATCCATGAAAGTACTCCTAATAGTAGCCATAACTGTTATGTAACTTCTATGACTTAAGGTGTCAATTACTTTATTATCTTTACCTTGGATGTAATTGATATTAAAGTTATAGTTAGACAAAAACTCTAACTAGCAACTCTAACGAGCACTCAAATTTGGTTGGGTGAAGATGTATTTGAGTCCCAAGTTATCAATATTAAACTCATAGTTTTCTAAACAAATAATGTCTCTAAAATTGCAAAGCATGAATAATTGTTGTAAGTTCAATATCATGAGGGACATAATTCACCTCATAAGGCTTCAACTTCCTTGACTCACAAGATACTACTACACCATCTTGCATAAGGACTCCTCCTAGCCCATCCTTAGATGCATCTATGATCACTAAAAATTTAGCATTAGGATCAAGAAATTTTAACATTGGTGTTGAATTAAGCCTTATTTTGAATTCCTAAGAAGCTAATTCACACTTATTTGACTAGATAAAACTTTGATTTTTATGTTGTAGAGAGGTAATTAAATTAGCTATCTTGGAAAAATTTGAGATGAATTTCTTGTAATAGCCTATTAATCCCATGAAAATCCTTACCTTGTAGACATTCCTTAGTGCCATCCACTCCATTATGGATCTTATCTTAGATAGATCAATATAAATTTCATCTATCAAGACAATATGTCCTAGATATTACACTTTTTTTTGTAAAAATGCACACTTGGACAATTTGCCATATAGCCTATACTTTTGTAGACATTTCAAAACCAACTCTAGATGTTGAAGATGATCTTAATCATCCTTAAAATATATAATTATGTCATCTAAAAATACTAAAACAAAATGATCTAGGTAATTTTTGAACACACTATTCATGAGATTCATGGATGTTATAGGTGCATTCATCAACCCAAATGGTAACACTGTAAATTCCTAATGTCCATAGCAAGTTTTAAATGGTGTAATTGAAATACATAAAATATGATGATATCCATCTTTAAGATCAATCTTATAAAATATCATTTCTCTTTGTATTTGATTAAAAATATCATCTATTCAAGGTAGTGGATACATGTTCTTGATGGTCACCTTTTTCAACATTATATAATCAATACAAATTTAAAGAGTGCCATCCTTATTCTTAACAACGGCAACTAGTATAGCCCATGGTGACACACTTGGTCTGATCAACCATTTGGGCAATAATTCATGAAGTTATGCATTCAATTCTACTAATTCAGTGGTCGTCATTTTATATGGAACCTTAGACTTAGGTTTTGATCCTAGTTTGATATCAATAGAGAAATCAAAACTCTCATTTAAGAGGAAATCCTAATAATTCCTCTAGAAACACATCATGAAAATTCCTAAGAAAAAGATAATATTCAATTTATGGTTCCTTAGTTTCCTCCATTTCATTTATATTAATGATAAATTCTTGACATCCTTTACCTTGGGCCTTCATGAGTTGTATTGTATAAATATTCTTAAGCCTTAACTCCCTTTTCTCACCTTAAATTAGTGTATGTTTTCTAGAATCATCAAGACACTCAAAAAATTTCAAATAGCACTCAACCTTGGACTTTTGCTTCATAATCCAATTGACTCCTAGGATCACATCATATGACCCTAGTGGTGATACATAAAGATCCACAACCATTATGAATTATGATAATATAATTTTTGGTTCAACTAAACACTTATCAACCTAGACTTTAGAATAATTCCTATATTTTACTAACCATGCATTTACCATTACACTAGCTTTTCTAGACAATTTATTTAGAATTCTAAGAGCTATAAAACATTTTCTAACCCCTATATCCATCAAAATGGAAACTAGATGTTCAAACAAAATACTTGATAGTTATATGGGTGAAGCTTGGAATTAAGATTGTTAATTATCAACTATTGCATGAATATGTTACTAAAAAATTCCTTGTTGAGTGGTAGATCCTTTTTTCTTCAACTTATCTTGGGTATGTTCACATGCAAAATGGTCACCTCCATAAATGAATCAACCTCTTAGTGGTCCATTCTTATCAGACTATTGGTTTCTCTTGAAACCACCTTTGGAACCATTGCCATTTTCTTGCTAACTAAACCACTATTGAATTTATTCTTCATACTCTTGAATAGATTCTTGGAATCTTCACTCCTCTACTTCTATTTATCCTTCTTGAAATTTGGTTTAGAACTTCCAAACTTTTTCTTAAACTTGTCATTGACTTAAGCAAGAGATTTCAACTTTTTCTCTTTCTTGACTGCTTTTTCAAAGACTTGGTCCATAAACATCCACTTCTCCACCAATATGGGGTTTTAATCTCATGATGAACTTTCTAATCCTAAACTTCTCATCTACCTACTGAGGTACATATTTTAGAAGTTTGGTGAATTTTTCTTAGTGCTCATTCACTGATAAGTTTCTCTGCTTTGTATTTTGAAAATATATTAGCTTTTTATCAAAATAAAGCTATAAAATCCACCATGATATAAATAGTGTTACAAACTAATCCTAAGTAGTGATGGTCAAATTTAGATTCATTTCTAACTTCTTATTAGCCTACCACATAGTTGCTTCTCCAACTAACTGATAAGCTCCCCAAATAGCTTTGGTGACCTTAGAGTAGTTTCAAATCTCAAAATACCTATCCGTTTCAGTCAATCATTCTTTAGTTCCATATCCCATAGTATTTCCATAAAACTTAGGTGGATTTACCTTTTTCATATCCCTTGCCAATTTTACGATTACACATGCTCTTGTATCTTTAGGCACTTCCTCATGTCTCTACTCTTAAGGAATTTCCTGCTCAGTAGGATTCTCTTTAGAATTATTTCATTGGGATTCTTCCTTATATCTATGAATTTATTTTTATAGGGCTATGATTATGTCCTTAATCTCATTCATGGTTGTAAGAATATGATCTAACTTTGTTGCTTGATCAGTGACAAATTGGTTAGGATCAAACAGATGGTTATTATCACTAACATTTAAAGGACCCTCACTCAATGTTCTTGTTCACACCATTATTATTTTTGGTAAAATAAGAATATTAAAATTTTAGTAGACTAATTAAGTCCTAGAGTTAGATCCTCTACTCTGATACCATAATGTAACATCTTCATAGGGATTTACTAGAATAATGTGGTAATTTTTATTTTTAAATATTTACTCAACACTTATTCTTTCATTATATTTCACCAAGAGGATTTAATTAGTAGTCTTCAACATACTAAGTATATTAAATATAAGTAAACATTTAATAGTATTAGTTACCGATCACTAGCATTTTATGTAATAAAACATAACTGCATAAGAAAAGTAATTATATTAAAATCTAGCCATAGCTGGTATAATAATACAGCCACTACTATCAATATACATTAATAAATTAATTACATTTCCAATAGGAATTATGCCTCAACATAAATATAATAATAGATATAATGCTCCATAAATATTGAGTCACTCTAACTCATGTAGCTTTGATAACCTCAAGTGTAGTCTCTAAGTAAGTACCATAGTGGAGAGGGAGATCATCATCCACGTGCTTTTTCACACCAACCATAGACCATTGATCCCTTGCACAATCTACCAAATAGGGAATATCCCTCCATTCATATATGGATAAATAGTGATGGTTCAAGAATATAGAGAGACATGCTAGTACCTATGTGTTGTAATATTTTTACTACATGTTGTGTAACATAAAGAAAATACATTCTAACATCATATCACACAAGCATGTAAATCATACATATGAAATGACAATGTCTAGCTAAAACATTACTTTAGTAAAAAAATTTAAATATTTATTGATCTCTATGATCAATCAAATTCATACACACCACTTGATCGGATTACCTTCATATGGTATTGGTGGTGCTAAGTAAGCTAATAAAATATGTCTCATTACTTAGTTAGTACTAGCAATGTAAGATTTGGTTGACAATAATTTAATCAATAGATTTATATAAATTATTTCTACTAGCAGGTATAAAACATGCTAAATAAAAGAATAATCATGAAACATACATTTAGTCCATCAAACATATGAATGAATATCTACTATGTTATTTTACACAATAATAATAGCATTCAAGTAAGTTTAATTACCAAATGGGTAAAATATAAACTTAGACTGCATTACTAAAATCTTTCTAGTAAATTCACTTGTTTTATAACTAATAATATCATAGTATTTTATTCATTTACAAACAATAGTCATAAATAATCAAAATATTGATAAATCATAAATAAACACACATTATTTCATTTAATAAACTCAATATGATTTTATGAGGCCTTATGCATATAATTATAGTTTCTTATCTATTGGGATTACATGACTTAATTTATTAGTCACAATCTATAATTATAGGCATGCATCCCATTCCTTAAATATAAGCTATATATGTATATGAGAACCTAAGTTATCCAATAGGTATATTTTTTATATTTATGCATTGTGCATGTTATATACCCCATAATATATATGATTTAATACACAATTACTATTCTAACCCACTAACAGTACTTTTCATTATTTTTTTAAAGTTTAAAATATAATAAATTTCATGAGAAAGGCTTTGAAAATCAAATAAAGTCTTAATATTTCCATAACCCCTATTTTACTTATTTAACATATAAGATATATAATTTCAATTAGACTCAAATTTCATTCCTAATTCAGTTTCTCCACTATTTCACTAATTTTAAGTCTTTATATATTAATCTGAGTTTTTCAAGAATAGAGGATAACAATAAATAATCCTTAATATAGTGATTTATGTTTTCTATTTAATTCAATCACTCACAATTATCATTTCTAGCATATGACTCATTCAACTTCATAAGTTCATAGTTTTAGAAGTCGAAATCACCATATAAATATTCCCTATTTAATGTCAAATAATACCAGTCCATATATTCTTGTTCAAACATATTTAAACTCATAGTTTTTATAACAAATATACATAGTCTATTTATGTATTTATATACTCATAGTATTTCATACATATTTGCATAGTCCATTTGTGTGTGTGTGTGTGTTTGTATATATATATGTATTTCTAAAACACTCAATTATATATACTTTGTTCCAATTTCCATATTACACAAACCTAACACTTATAATTTTTAAATATATATTCATAGCTTCATGTATATACATAGCCTATAAATTATGTTCAATAGAAAATATATATTCAATATATTCATAGTCCCAAATATCTCAAGCTCACTATTGGCATAGTATATATTTTGGTCTTTGTATCACAATCATAAATTTTATTTTAACCCTAATAGATTCATAACTAAACATTTACAATGAAACCCTTTGTGGAACTGGTTAAGTGTTATCTAGGGTTTATATAACAATACACATAGTCATATAGATAAATGTGCCTTTTTTGAATTTACCCAAGTCATAGTTATATATGTACATATTATTTTATGTTAAATGTTTGAATTCAATTTACCTACACAGTAACCCCCAAATCAATAGTCACCCTATATGTTACACAATCCTCAATATAAGCTATTCATACATTATCTTTGTATACACAATATTTCGATATTATGTCTATATACTCAGTAGTTCATTTGCCTTACAAACTAAGTATGTATATAATACATTTAGAACATAATGACTATCAATTTTTGTCTATATATCAAACTATTTCACCCAAGTTATATTTCTTTTCTAAGTTAGGGCCTTATGTCATTACCTCAAACAACTATATTTAACCCTTATAGTTGAATATTCAAACAAATCTAGTTTGAATTCTTAGTATTTAGAGGATGATAGATTAGCTCTATGGATGGTCAAGCCATCCACAAGGTTAAGCCTGTATCCTTATGCAAATACAAAATTCATTTTCTAAACCCTCATACTTTAAACCATACACATAATTTCTTTAACAATAGAATAGTAAATTACAAATACCAACCTCTGTTTCACTTCCATAAAAAAATTGAATGAATCACAATTCCTTCTCTTCTATGCTCTATATTTTCCTTCTCTTATGTTTGTGTCCCTTCTTTTATGTGATCTAAATTTTCCTTCTCCTCTTCCATGTGTGTCTATTATTCTCTTCTATGACTCACTTTTTATTCTATTCACCTTCTCAAACTCTTTCCATTCAAAATTTGAATTCCTTTTTTCATTCTAGCTTGAATTCCATGCTTAATACCAAATCTTTATTTAAACTCAACTAATCCCATAGTTAGCTTCCATTAACCATACCAAAAATCCCTAATCTCTCTCTTACTCAAAATTTCCTCAATTTTATTAAACATTAACTTTGTTTAAATATTCTTGCATTTTCAACTACATTACAAGCTTGAGTATTCCACTAAGTAATTCCACTTTAATCATTATTCAAAATGATAACTAACACTTTTAAATCTCAACATAGTCTATGCATGTTAATCAAAGACTAGGCTTAGATCATATGATAGTGTCTAGGATAATTTAACCTCCTTCAACTATAAATAAAGGTAATTATCTCTTTTAACAATGTCAATTATCTTCACATACCAAAATGATAGACCAACCAATTATTTATTTTGATTATAACAAGATAATTGTTTGATTCATTACTAGTATATATAGGCTACATATGTCTTCCTTTTTTAATAGCTTGTCCTATATTGATATTCTTGAATATCACTAATATCAAGGTTAACATTTTGAAACTTTGTTAAGACATTTTTATGGTCTATATATAATAGTAATTATATTTCATCTATTAGATTTGCATTCCAATAATCATAAATAAACATGTGTAAATTAATATTATATAATCATACAGTAACATTAAGCACTAAGTCTATGTAAAATATACAAAATACAATCACATACAAGTTTTATTCCAATTCTATGTACTAAAATTTAAAACATGTGAACTCTAATGTATAAATGCAATTAACTTTCAAAATTTACTAACTCTAACAATCCAAACAAATTATGCATATAACATTTAAAATCTAATGTGGTGTGTGCATGGGTCTTAGTAGTTCCTCTATCATCCTTCACCATCTTCATCTATGTCACCCTCTCTGATGATGCTCTCCCTTCATCATTATCTAAGGGATGAACTCTCCTACATCCAAATCATGACAATAAGGTAGTTATTCAAATACATCATGATACATATATCATAAAACAATGTTATAACAACAAATATAACATAATCATTATATACAAAATTCATAATTATCAAACTTATAATAATGAAATCATGAAATATAAGTAACATACATCTATCCCATAATAACATATGACTTAAAATGTAGTTAAAAATAATAAATCAATTTAGTAACCATAATAATCCATGAATAATTAGGTAAATCATCTTAGTAAGAAAATTAGGATGTAACATTTTATTATTTTTAAACCTTTTGAATAAATGTAAATTTTGCTTCATATTTTAGCTATTTTTTTAAACACCTGGATCAAATTCTTATTCCATTGTTCAATGTGATATTCATCTGTAATTTCAAATGCCACATATGTTAGGATTTTGAGGACAACAAGTTTATGAGAAAGGTGGTGTTGAGATGACTTTTGAAGATATATATCATTATGAGAAATTTTCATGCATAATTTTCATGATAATGAGGCATCACTTTTTATTTTTAGCAGTACATTTAATAATGATAGTGAGCTAATCTAATCCATTTCTTTTGTAAATTTTATCCTTTCAAATATATTTTTGAGGTTACTAAAATTATTCATTGATTTTTTATACATGTGACCAATTCATGTTAGTGTCATCAATAAAACATTTCCAACATTTCAATTATAAATGAAATGAACCAAGGGAATGCTACTCAAATTTATCCATAAAGATTTTATCTATAATATGGTATAAAGGATAACCCATTGCTACTCCTTTTTTTTTTACAAATAAACATGATTGGAAGGTGAAGAAAATAGAGCTAAGTCAAATTTATGCCAATCTAGTGGTGTTCTCATACGTGATATCCCTTATTATTATAATAATATTAGATAAAATAATCTTTATAAATAGAGAAACCATGTCAAATTGAATAAGGATATCAATCTCATCAGTAATTTTATCCTTCAAAAGATATGAAAAATGTTCTGAGTTTTTTTATAAAGGAGAAACTCTTATCAATCATTGGTTTTAGTCTATTTTTTAGATTCATAACTAGGCATTACATTTGAGAATGGAGAGTGTCCATAATAACTTGAAGAGGAGCTTATTCTTCATGTATCTTTGCTTGTCTATAAATCCTTAGTATAATTTCCTCGTAAGAAATCAAATAATATTTTAGATCCTTATCAATGTTTGATTCTAATATCATTTTCTTGAAAAGTTTGATTATCCTATTGAATGGCTTCTTTAAAATTTAAATGTAGCTTTGGTTTTTCTTTAAATGATCTTTAATCTTAGATAAATATTCTAATTCATCCATAACAATAATTATGTTTTTATTATATGTTTTTTCAATGATCATGTTTGGATTTTTATTCAACTTGTAGACACAGAAATTTGGTACAAGACCTTATTTATTGATTTCTTATCCCTAATTTATCATATTTCACATATTTACATATTTTTGGGACTTATTTAACCCCATATTGGTCTTAATTTAGTCCTTAATCCTTAAAAAAACTAACACTTATGAAAATCTATTAGTTAATATCTTCAGACTAATTCTCATTTGATGTTCCTCACTGAGATTTAAGCCTTGATTCATCCCATGTCAGACCCATGCCCTATGTGAGTCTTTCCTAGTTAGAATCATGATCTGTGTGAGTCTATCCCTTTTGAATTTATGGGTAGTTTTGTTAGTTGTCATTGATCTTACATCTTTAGATTAGCTCCTTATCATTTTTTAAGTTAGATAATGTGTCAATCTTCTCCTATAGTGCTCTGAATATATAAGTCATCCTAAACCATTTAATATGATATAATGGATTAAAAAAAATGTAATATCAAGGTATATATCCTAGATTAGAGCCAAGCATTAAGTTAATTTATTCCTACACACTTCATGTTTAACTTTATTGAGTCATATCTTACACATTTATGATTGAGTTATCTATATTGGTCTATCATTATCTCCTTGTATCAAAATAATGTTTAATCTTGCATGTGGATACATCATCACTTCTAGGAAAGAATAATGTGTCAGATAGGTAGTTGTAATATTAATTTTGTCATTTCTTAGATCCATAATCTATCTATTTATTTTGAGTTTTAAGATAGATTAGAAATGAGGAATTAGTAATTCATCATATTCTACTCATAAATATGGGGAAGCATAGGTACAAGAAGATTAGAAAACATGACATGAACTAGTAACAAAAAAATCAAGTTTTACAACCTTGCACAAGTTATACTCAGTGGAATATAGACATACTTGGTGATGAAAATATATCTATTGTGAGTCTACCTAGGTTAAACTCATGTGAAGCATGATTTTATCCAAGATGATACATGGGTCAAATTAGAGTTTAAAATAGTACACAATCATATTCTAGATCCATATTTATATACTTAAACTACAACAATAAGGTGTGATCATTCACTATCATTTTGTATATACTTTTCATAGCCTAGTTATTTATCAATTTTATCTTGTTACCATTATTAGCCAACTAGATATAACTAGATTGTAAACTTTCATAACTATACTATTAGATCTATTTATTTAAATAGTTTATTGTTTATTTTATATAGAAAAAATTTAGGGTAAACATAAATGGTGAACCTTAACTCTTCCATACATTCAACCTAGGGTTTCATAATATCTTATTTTCCTAGGATTTCATGGCTGATGTATAATCTATTTTTTTTACATTATTAACCAAACCCTAGTTTCTATTTATATTTAAGAATTTACAGTATTTATAGGTTGCCTAGGGTCTAACATTTTCATTCTAAATCTAATTCTTAGATTTGCTTATCATTCATATTCCTTCATCCTAGGGTTTTTCCTCTTATTTAAAATGTTATTTTCATATTTACTTTTTACATTAGGGTTTATTCCCCATTTTCACCCCTAGGGTTTCATTAAATGTGAATTTGATTTATTTTAATCATAACTAAAATAAGTGAAATAATTTTAAGTGATTTGTCTTTGGAAGATGTTAAAATAAAAAATGTGAATGTTTCAAATAATGCAAATAAATAAAATGTAGAATTCCATAAGGAAATTGTGATTTTTTCCATTCATCTTATATGATTTTTTATAAGTGTTTCTCTTTAAAAATTATGATGAATATTATACCTATGGCAACCATGAATGGTAAGATTCAACCATTAAATGGGCCTCTTAAGGAAATTGACAAAACTTCATAAGATATGTTTTCCCTAGTGCATGTCATAAGTACCTTGAAATAAAAAATACATCATATTTATTTAGATATAAATTCATACTACACTTCCAAGAGTTGATTCTAATGTTATACATGATAATCCCTTAGTGTATAATATCCTTAACTCACCACTATCTTGTGACTTCAAAATGCCTACATTTACATTATTTAATGGGAGTGGTTACCCTTGTTTTTATATTAAGAGCATTGTGGCTTCTATTAGGAAATATAATAATAATGATAGAGTCTTATTTAAAACCATTCCATAAAACATAACAAATCAATATTTAGATTGGTTTCATCATCTTCCTAGTGGCTCTTTACACACATATATTGACTTGGAAGAGACTTTTTTAGCATAGTACATTCACAATAAGGGACCATGGGTTATATATGAGCATCTTCCCTCTCTTCACCAAGGATAATCTACACCTATTAATGATTAAACATTAGGATTCAAGTCTTATATGCATCACTTGATATATAAATTAACAAACTTATAAAAGTAATACACTTATTTTAGAAGTTTCATCTTTCCTCTTAAAGAGAAATTTCTTAATCATACTTATGAATATTTCCAATCTATTTTTTTTGAGATTGTTGTACTAGAAAAGGTGCTTGTATATGCCCAAAATCCTAATCACACCCATTTCACTTATGAGTCTACATTACTTATTTAGATTATAGATCTTACACTTACATTGACACATGATAGATTATCTCTCATGATACATTCATTACCATAGCTTTCCATTGTATAATTTCATACATTGGTGAGCATGATATTTTTGCATGTGCATCTTCACTTGTAGGCCTTGCCATATATTCATTCATATCATGTGATCATGACATGTTATTGTTATCTTATGATTTAGGGGTTTTCTATATATGTGCCTTGTATTATTATATTTTTGGACCCTTATGCTATACACTTAATTTTTCACCTTGTCATATTATGTTCATCATATTAAATATATACATAATTTGAAAAAAACTAACCATCAAGGGGAAAGATCAAAACCAA
Organism: Torreya grandis; assembly: GCA_037957365.1. NCBI lineage: Eukaryota > Viridiplantae > Streptophyta > Pinopsida > Cupressales > Taxaceae > Torreya > Torreya grandis. The sequence goes on along the minus strand of JARHVA010003746.1, from coordinate 132,504 downwards.
AAAAATTACAAAATACAAAAAATTAAAAATATTGATTTGTATGCGATTACACACTCATCTATATTTGAGGTTTTAATATCCATGATTTACAAATGTAATTTTTAGGTATTTCTTAAGTGGGTGCTATGTAGATTCATGGGTTACATAATATTGTACTAAACACTATTTACCCACATCTTGGAGGGGTATTTTCATAGAAAACATATCCTATCTTGAGGGTATTGTAATATAGCATTTTTGCATGGTAATATCTTTCTTCACTTGTATTTTATCATTCTGAGATAGATTATATTGGTTACTACATTTAGTACATGGATCTTATTTTTTACATAGATATCTTCTTTACAATTATGACATAATTAAATTGGCTATTATTCATCAATTATTGATTTTGTTTATGTGTTTTATATTTATGTGTCATTGTCCATATAGGATCCTCTTGTCATTATGTTTTTTGAGTCGTATCAGTTTCTTGTTTTCTCACTAACTTATCTTATCACTACATTGGGTGTGGTCACTAACTTGTGTGGTCCTTTGATTTATTCATTTATTGTAGCTATGATTTTCATCATGTATATTTTATACTCTGATTTTATCTATGATGTCTATCATGTATACTAGTATACTTTTTTTACTCTTGCATATCCATAGTTTCTATTATGCATCTATAGGGGCATGATATTTGTGTGGGTTCTCATTACTATATCTAGTTTGATTGGGGCATGTTATATTACATTTGGGACATTTTAGTTACTCCCATATTATTTTCCCTTCAATGGAATCATACCCATTTTCATTGTGCTTGATATGATAATGTATTTCCTATCCTAGATTCAAACTTATACATGATACATTGGGGCCATGTCTAGATATCAATTCAATTATTCTAAAAACAATTCAAATGTTAATATCTATATTCAAATTTCATTGCATGTGTTTTAAAATACTAACACTTCAATTATATTATTTCCCTAACATATGATGCACTTAACATTATATTTTGAGATTAGTGATTACAACATAGGTTTCCATCCCTCATCTCAAAATGGGGATATATATCAAGGCATATTTTCAAAATAAAAAATTGAGTGAAATTAAGTGAACCTAATTTAACTTGAACAAATTTTTCACTTCCTTGATCAAGAAGTGGATTGGGCCCTAGTGGCCCTTAGAAAAGTATTAGATATGTTTTAACACGTATTAAAAAATAATAGTTTTAGAAGTAATTATTGCAAAATTAGGAGTAAATACTAGCTAGGTGTGTTCATTTATATGCTCTATTTTTAGATTTAAAATATTCAAAATTATAAATTCAAACTTAAAATGCTATCATGCTCATTGATTATTTATGTCAATCAAAACTTGATTTAAGAATATAATATATATATATATATATATATGAATAGAAGTTAGCTCATGCAAACCATCAAAAACCCTCCACTCTTCCCTGGTTAAGTAAGGTTGTGCATTTCAAATTATTTACATTTATACTTTATTTCACATATGAATTCACTCATGCCCACATACCTTGTAAAAGTGGGGTCATTATGCAGACACCTAAATTTTGTACAAGACCCTTATCCTAGTATCTTATCCCTAAATTATCATATTTGGCATACTTTTATATATTTACATATTTATTGGGATTTTTTAACCCCACATTGGTCTCCATTTAGCCCCTAAGCCTTAAAAAACCTAAAATTTATTAGAATATATCCATTAACATATTTAGACTAATTCTCATATGTTATCATACTCTTCATTAAGGTATGAACCTTTATTCATCGTAGGTCACACTTGTGCCCTAAGTGAGTCTCCCCTAGTCAAACTCATGCCTTATGCAAGTTTGTCCTTTTTATCTTTATGGTTCCTTCTACTTGTTTCAATTGATTTTGTTATATACACTTAAACTTTGTATTAGACACTTGGAAACATAAACTATGGCACACTTTGACATACTTAGACTTTGTGTACACATTTTAATATTATACAAACTTTGCCCTAACTATCTACCAACTTACTATCCTAGATAACTAAATTTACTAACACACATATTCAAAATCACTTTAGTCTATGCAAGAAAACTATAGAAACTGAAATAGATTATCACCATATCTCAAATCAGTAATATTCACTCCTATAATAGTACCAACAATAGTTAAAAAATTACATTTTTTACAGGTGTCTATCTATGTTAGTATTATCCAAGAATACTCAATGACTATTTTTCAAATTAGTAAATATCCATTAGGTCAACATAAACATCTTTCATGGGTTGGTTAGAGTGGTAAATATCAAGAGTCAAAGATAAATACAAATCAATCTCACTTAGTCACTTGGTTATTGTGTCACTACTTCGACATCACATTGAGAAATTAATTAATTATCTCTTAAGAAATCATCACAAAAGCATATACATCTAAAAACCCCTAAAAGGAGTAACCTTATAGATAAGTGGGAATACAAACAAAGGTCAAATTTGCATGGTGTGAAGTGTTGAAAACCAAACATTGCATTACATTATAGATTGACGATGATGGTGTGCACACACACTTTATTGGGATAACTACATGAGATTTGATCCATAATCATAACATTGAAAAATAAGTGACACTTAGTCACTCATGGAAGAGTGTTTGGGGCTATCCATCCCAACTTACTATCCCCTTTTTCAAGGATTATCTTGTGTATAAAGTGAAATCAGGTTTTCTAAAGAAAGAAAAGAAAACAAGGATTAACACATAATAATGAAGGCAATCACACATAAAAGTCATTTACAATAATATTAAAATCAGTCTAAGGTAATATAAAAATGTCAACTAAGATGATACCAATAGAGCCTCGATAGTATCAATTGTCATATGGGTATGAGTTTTTAAGATAGTGTTTGCATAGATTTTGAGCATTATTTCTTGATTTGAGTGGTTATAAATTACATATAAAGTAATTTCAAAGATGGTGATGAAAAATGTGAGTTATAGAAATCAAAATTAAGCTGAGTGCATCTTTCCTCTATTAATTTCTTGATTACAAATATAATAATTTCAATATCAATCTACCTTTTTACATTCATATTTGTATAATTATTTTCCTATTTTACATAATATGAATATTCATAGCTTTATCTCATTTAGATTAAATTAATTACAAAATCATTAAAACATTCTGGTGAACCCAATCATTAAATTGAGCATTGAAAATCCTAGGTATTATCTACCTTATGATTTTGTCTTTCTTTCTTAGGGTTTAAGATTTATTCTACATTATAATATGGATTTCGGATATGATATATGATTTTCCCTTATTTTCACATAATCATAATGAAAGCTATAATTAATTTTTATGCTCATAAAAGAAATTGTTATACTAATTTTTATGACCATTTTGATTATATAGATTAATGTGAACTTACCAAATATATTAAAATGAATCAACACATGATTTATGCATTGTTACATGTGACTCAAGATGAAAATAAAAATCTTCCTAAGGAACCTAAATTTGAGGAATGAAATGTTGAAATTTTAGAAGATGATCATTCACCTTTTATAGTCATATATTCTATAATAGATTTATAGACTATTATTCCTAATGCTATTATTCATGTTTCTATACCTATTGCTACATAAGTGATTCCCAAACATTGTGTGGGGAAACACAAGTTAATCCATAGATTTATATGGATATTCCTATTCAACATAATTTTGTGCCTCCTAGGATTGTTACCCATGTGACATCACATATTGCTAATTAATATACTATGTATATTAATTAAGAGCTTATACAAACTCTTCTCATTATTTAAGCCAAGGTTTCCAAACTAGAACAAGGTTCTTATAAAGTGGGCCATTCGATAAATTCTCAAGAATTATTACCCAACCCTTTGGCCCTAAATATTTCCACTTATTTTTTATGTACAAGATTTTTTACACCTAATATTACACCATATGACGATAAATGTGATTTAAAAAAAATATTTAAGCCTTCTATGTAACATGTTTAAATTATTCCTCTAATGATAGTTACTAATAGAGCATTTTCCTATGAGCCTTAAGGACTATGCCTTGTGATGATTTAATGGCATTTATTTCTAGTTAATACATGATTGCAATCCTTTGGCTAACCAATTTATAACTACATTTTATATCAATACCATCAAAAATGTCTCCTATGCTCAAATTTTAAAACTTAATCAAGGGCCTAATGATCCCATTACTGACTATGTGCTTTGTTATAAGACTACACTTTTAAAAAATAAAAAATCTTATGGTTGATAATGAATTGCAAGCCATATTCAATTAAATCTTACTTTATCACATCCATGAGTCTATTATGTTTAAAGGATTCCAATATTTCAATAACATGTGCCATATAGTTAAATACTATGAGGCTAAGCTCATTTCCATGAGCAAGCTGAATTATGGGATTAATCCTTTCACATCTTCTAAGTTCAAGCTTCAAAATAAACCAACATTAAAATCCAAGGAAAATGATGCTAATAATGAGGCTAAATCAATGGCTAATGTGGTTCCAAAACCTAATAATAATAATTTCCTATAGGCTCCTCAAAAGTGGTAATTTACACAATTATCATAACCTCCTAATAAGGTGTTACAAAGGCCACTAAGTACAATCTCATGTCTCTCCCTCTGCCAATAGAGGTTGATATGAAAAAGGCACAACCTATGGGTTTGATATCAATGATATTATGATCTTCATAGATGCAAAAAACATTATACCAATAGATGATATGGTTTGAGATAAGATTCAAGATTTAATTGAAGACAACATTATTGAGATCAATTATTTTAATATAACCACAAATGATTTGGCTGCACAAACTAACACAAAAAATAAGATATTTTTTGATCCATTTCCAAATTATGTAGCACAAAAAAACAATTCTAATCCTAAGGTATATATGACTTATAATGTTCATCCTCCTCTAACTTTTTCTTCTTATAAAACTGAGGAGGATCATCTTATATATGGTCTTGTTGGTAT
>JARHVA010003746.1:0-122500 GCA_037957365.1 Torreya grandis | reverse complement strand
AGTGGTTAAAGTTACAAGTATTCAATATGAGTACCCATTTTATCCAAGTGTATTTACTTTGTCACCTCCACAATATCCTATTATACAAAGTATACAGGGTCATCCTAAAAAGGTAAATCTTAGACAACTAATTGATCTTCCTAATAGACTAATTCTCTAATATCCATTACATTAATGATATATTCGAGTTTGTATGAATTTAAAATGCAAAGAATAAAGAACAAAAATATTCTAAGCTAGAATTATACTAAAGCTAGAGCAATAAATGTCAGAAATAAATAATCAAAAACTTTAATAGTTTAGATACCAAAATCTTTCATTGTGATTCAAATCTGATTTGCTCTTATCAAAATGTGGTGCTCACTCCTCCAATGAAAAGGTAAAATGGGCAGCATTTAGATGCAAGATTGACTTTTATTCACCTTTTAATGCAAGATTTGATTATGATTTTTTTATATTCTTTCAAGACTTAGTCTCTGATTACAATATTTGTGATCCTCTCAAGATTTTTTCTAGCCCCTTTTTTTGATGGATTCTTAGGCTTATTTATAGAAGCTTAGATTTTGATCTAATGGTGGTGAATCATTTAGACTTTTTCAAGGATCTAAATGATCATTTATTGAGAATGAGTCCTCACCCATGAAGATAGGTAGTATTTCAACCCAAGTGGAGAAAAAAGAAGGGTTGGTTATTTGACTCAACAAGACTTTGTCAAATGGATTGACAACTCAATGGAGGAGTCATAGGAAGTGGATACTTGTGTGGATTTGGTTAGATGAGGGAGAGAAAAGTGAGAATGTTTGAATTATTAAATTATGGATAATAATTAAAATAAATAATAAAAGGTGTACAATTGAATTTTTCAAAAGTATTTGAATTAATCAATCAATTGAATTAAATTTAGGAGGAAATGTTCATTATTAAATAAAGAAGAATGATTAATAAACTTAGGAAAAATGATTATAATAAATTAAGAAGAATGACTAAATAAATTAAATCACATTTCAACACTAAATGAAATTTAGGTGTCTACATTTACCCCTCTTTGAAATGGTGTTGTGAAGCAATATTGTTTCAAAGAATAGAAGTAGAGTGTTGATAATAGAAAAGCAAGATTTGTCTCAAATGAATGAAAATGAGTATGATGATACCCCCTTGAGGGTTTGTGTGAGAAATGGAAAAAATCTCAAAATTGATGAAAAGAAGAGACAATTAATTAGATAAATGAAAAATCAATTAATTTTAGTTTTGTTGTAAAAGTTGCAATGTGTAGGTAACGTAAAAGATTTGCCCCTAGTTAGTAAAACTAGAGCTTTGATTTGAAAATAAATAGTGTAAACCACTCAAAGATTGTAAGCTTATTATTGTTTGCTAATGGCTTAGGGTCTGAAGAAGTAGATGTGGAAATGATATATCCCAACAATAATAAACTATGGATCCCTAAATAGAAAAAAGTTATTGAATTTTGCAAATGATTATGGATTTTCACGTTGATAAATGATTGCAAGGTTTTGATAGGTTGATGAAAATAAATTGATTTAAAGTTTTGCATATTAATAATGGATGGATTGTAATAGAATAAATGTTGTTTAGGTTTTTAATATAAATAGGGGTTTTGGGGGGTTTAGAAAATCATTTGTAAAAATAATCTTCAAAATTAGTGCTAAATAAGTAATTAGAGAGTACTTGATTCACAGCCAATGAGAAGAAATGGACTATATTCCTTACCACGAGCATCATGTGGAGTGAGTGAGATGTTTTTAGAGTCTTGAGAGGAGTGGTCCTATAATAAGTGACTTATTTTTTTGAATTTTTAAATTTTTTAAAAATTTATTACATTTTGAAAATAAGAAAAATGAAACATAATTCCCAAAATTATGATATCATTAACATTTTCTACAATATCACTAGGGTAAATAGCAATTTCATTATTCTGAGTAGCAGTTTTATTTAGGGGTCAAGATAATATCACTATAGTGAAATCATTAAACATCACAATGATATCGATAAATATGGAAGTGATTTTGCTAAAATGTGAGCGAGTTCATTGATAGTGATTTTGTTAATCTGAGAAGTGATTTTGTTTCAATGAGAAAATTTTTATTTAAGTGTTTTTAAAAAATTTAGGGTTTTTTAATGATAAGAGATGATGAAATTATATTGATAAAAAAGATGTAGAGATGAATTATCTAGTAGTGTTGTATAACATGAAACATCATTAATATGTAAGAGGTTCTACCACTGATAATTACTCAAGATTTTAGGGTGCACGCTATGTCATTATTGTTGACCTTCACAGAGTATGAGTGGGGTGTGCTAGAAGCTACTAGTCTTTCTTACATTACATGGATGCCTAAGGTATGAACTGATAGTGCTTTGTTGACTACACTAGTTGAGAGATGGCATAGTGAGATGATTACATTTCACTTACCAATAGGGGAGATGATAGTGACATTAGAGGATACTTATCAGATATTACATATTTTGATTCAAGGTAGGTTAGTCTATTGGGGGAAGGGTCCACAAGATGAAACTCCTTTTAGGATTTTTGGTGAGAGCATGTTCCCAATTGTGAAGAATGGAATTGATGTTGACTATTACATGGATCTAGAGATAGATTTATTGACTATTATTCTGATGGTGATTGTCAGTGGCATGTTGCTACCTAACAAGAGTGGGAGGTTATATCCTATTAGATTGCTAAATGTTATTGGTGACATGATGGAGATGGGGTTTTGGCTTACATGACACCCTTGAATTTTATCTAGTTTATATCATGATCTTCATTGGTTTGTTTACTCTAGCTGGGTGGAGATAGGACCATCAATAGTATTATAGGTGTGGTGATGGGAACACAAAGCTATAGAAAGACCAATTGGATAGTTAGATAATCAAAAAGAAAGAGAGTCTATGGCCTATTCTTAACACATGATTCTTGGTATATGTAGGACACATTTAGGTGGCTTAGAGTTTTATAAGAGAGATATGGATGAACTAGTCGAGGCATAGATTATGTGGAGACCTTATATCGACATTATTTTTTAATGGCTAGATGAAGAGTTAGATATGGATTATTTGATGACTCCATACTAAATAATTAAGATACATGTATATATTATTAAGCAATATAAACTAGGTAGAGTGATGAGGTAGTTCAGTGTGAGACAACATATTCCAACTAGTCCACATAATTTTACTCAAATAGTGCATGAGAGGTGGTAGTGGGGGACTATGATTGATCCTTCTATTTTTGATCATATTTGGACATAGTTATATATAGTGAGATGGAGAGATAGGAGGGATGTTATAGATGTAAGGGTAGTGGATGGGTATACAGAGTGGTGGGAATAATAGAGGCCATTGAGATTGATATTGTTGTATAGACCTTCTAAGATATGGATGCAGAGGTTAGAAGCAAGCTTGAGCAGGTAGACTCGAGGCACAAGTTTAGAAGCTTGAATTAGGAGGGTTATTTTTGGTGATAGAGGAGGAGAGAGGGATAGAGGATGAGCTATTGAGATGATCCAAATGCATGATGTCCCCATTACATTAGTAGAGGATATGGAGATTCTTTGGGAGATAAAATTAATAATGAATTTAGACATAGATCATCTAGTATGTGGGGACACTCCTATTATGGATATAGAGAGGGAGGATAAAATAAGGCACATGGATACATGGCATGACATAATAGGTCATGAGGACATAGGGCTTGATATGATAGTATGACCTCTTCAAATGGATAGAAAAGAGATTATAAGATCCTCATGGACTTTAGAGGAACATGATTTGATTGAGAGATTTTGGGAGGAGATTCAAGTGAGGGATAGGGAGATTGATGGTATACATCATGAGGTGACTAGGTTAAAAGGTATAGCCTCTACTAGAGATGATTAGATGATAGAGATTTAGTGCTTATAGGGTGAGGATCATAGATTATAAGATACTTTAGATGGGATGGATGGTGTTATTATGAGGTTAGGTGTTATTTCTTGTGATACAAAGACACAAACCTCAGATTATACATCCCTTATATAGAGACACAGATAAGAGAGAGATACAACATGGATTGAGCTAGTAGAGGTGAGGGTACATCTAGCTGAGATAGGTTAATTAGCTATTTTGGATAGGGTGATGAGGGCTATGGAGTAGACCACTTATTATAAAATTTAATGAGGATGTTGTACTAACACATCAATGTGAACTATATTTTAGATATTATTCTATGAGATGATCAATGTCAACCAGATCTGTGTAGCCAATAGAGTCTAAGAGGTTAGTTGGGTAGGTTTGATAAGGTATGCAGCCACCACAGGGTACACCATATTCGTTAGAGCCTTTTTGGAGATTGGATACTCCTTTAAAGGGATAGGATGAGACTTAGTTTTGGACCTTTATGGATGTATACACATAATGTATCTATTGTATAGACACATTTTGATATATATAGACATGATGAATTTGGTATTCATGGACTTTGGACTTATTTTTTGACTGAGTTACGTGGATATCACTGTCTATACTTTCCTGCATATTAGATGTATGGAGTATGTATGTAATTGTACTTATTATCTTTATTTATTTTGTTATATATATGGATACATGATTGTTATGAAATGAAATGTATGATCATGGATGAAACTTTATCATATAATATGGGTTTCCATTCTTTGCATTGGCATTCCAAAAAAATTGGAGTATTTTGAGTAACCTAATTTTTAATGTAGTTGTAAAACATAGTATCACCAATGATATGGAATAATCATGATTAATTTTGATGTTTTAATCATGTAAAAATAAAGGAATAATAATTTGTGTGTTTAAGCAAAGTATGTCATGATATAGTTATAACCATACTATGTATGCTTTTGTTACACAAAATAATCTTTTCAACAAAAAACAAGAAAGTAAAACAATAAGAGTTAATCTAGATTAAAAAACAATATATACATGAGTAAAGGCATAAACATAAACTACTATTAGTAAATAAATGACTATTGTTAATTGATTCAAATGTAAATAAATGCATTCTAAAGAAATAAAGATTTACAAAACCAAGAGTGATAAGATATACAAAGCTAGAACAACCCAAAAAACTGGTAAAGTTAAAAAATAACCAAATAAATAGCTAAATCAAAGAAACAAGGGATAAAATTAACCAAATAAATGACAAAGACAAATAAAAAAAGGATAAAATTAAACAAATAAATTACTAAGGAAAAGAAAGAAGCAAGGGATGGAAGAAGAGTTATGTTTCAAGAGCAAACATGAAGATTAGATAGATGAGGAAGAAGCCAAAGAACAAAAATGCCTGATGGTAAAGGATAAGAGGGATGGATAATGGTAAAAGTGGTGGTTGTGCTAACCCTAGATCCCCCATGTCTCTAAGTGCTACCTACATAATCCACTTAGACAATGTCCATGTATGGATATCAAACCATATGTAGTTCTCCTAAATACGGGAAGTGATGGAAAAGTGGATAGTTGATGAGGCGAACAAAGTTTAAGATGAAAATGATGCACGAGTGACCGACCCAATGAACAAACAAATGAAATGAAAGGTCAATGGATACCAATGATTATAATAAATATTGGTTACTTTGTTTGGATTTGGTTTGATTTGATTTTTATGTTTTATGAATGTTTTTGTAGGTAATTTTTGTTTCATGAATGTTTTTTGTGTTTATTTTCTTGGATTGTTTGATGTTTTTGTGTTTTTTTTTTTGAATTTTTGAAATTATTTCTGGGATTTTTCTAAAATATTTGAATGTTTTTATATTTTTCTATTTTTTTAAATGGAAATACTAAGGAAGCCACTCTATCAAACTATGAGCAAGAATATTGCTTGTGCAAATGCAATTACAACTAGAAATTTTGAAAAAAGCTTATAAGGGAAACAAAATGACACAAATAGATTTATGTAGTGGAATTAGTACAAGTATCATGCCCCCTGATAAAAGGAGTAGTTATAGATAATGGATTTTACACATGATGTTATAATAACTAGCTTTCAATAACAACACTTCATAAAAGATTTAGTCAAATACATTGATCATTTGTTCTGCAAGTAAAGCTTAATCATTTGTGTACATAACATATAGCTCTCAATGTGCAATGAGATGAAGATGTGTTGGTCAAAATTACTTTTTAAAATAATAATGACAAGGTGCTTATAAATAGAAGTAAAGTGTGCATTGTTGCTTTTTATCTATGAAAATACTATCTTTATCAAATTTATCTTGAAAGAATAAGCTTTTGATAGAGTTGGTAAATGGAATAAATTTCTCCTCTCTTTATTAGCGTAGTCATATAAACAAGCTACTTTTTGGAATAATTATGTTTTATCTTTTTTTTTAATCATCCATTCATTTTTTATTTGCTTTTTAACCCCCAATAAATAATCTCATGACCAAGCAGACACATGGGCTTATCACTAAAGATTATAAAAAGGAGAGTAAGGTTATCTCTCCCCAACACTAATCCTATGCAAATAATAAGATGTGAAGGCTCATCACTGAAGATCAATAAAGGGTGAGAAATATTTATTTATGATTTTGATAAAAAAATTATGATATGGATGTTTTGTTTTATATGGGTAAACCATACTTCCTGATCATGGTCCCATGTAACTAGTAATATGCAAGAATTCATCATCAAAGACAGTGATAGGCAAGTAACTTTTCCTCTTTTTCTTCTTGTATCATGTTTAAAATGTTGTATACATTTTTAAAAAGAGAAAATAAAAATAAAGGAGACTCTATCATAAGATATCTTTAATATAAAGCTAAGTAGTTAGTATGATCATAAACAATGATGATTGTGATTACTTTTCTCCTAAACACCTAAATCAAGACCTAATGTATTGTAAATTTTGAGGTGATATCTGAAATAATAATATGGATAAGCTGTAGCTAGAAGCTACAATGTTATGTATACAAATTATTAAACAATCACTAAGCACTACATATGATATATAAAGAGTAAACTTACATGACAACAAAATGACATATTTACAAGATGCCCCCAAACACTAAGGTGATACTGACAAAAAAAAACATGTTTGATAGATTTTTTTTAATCTTTTTATGGTTTTATGTTTTTTTTAATTTACTTTTTGGCATTTGTATCCTAAGAAAGCTACAAAATGTAATATACACATGATCTCCTAGTTTCACCCCATACCGAATCTAGATAAATGATGTTGTTTGGATTGGATTTCTTTATCAATCTCTACTTCAATCCTATTATTAACTAAGAAGATAACATGACCAAGATGAGGTTGTTGAACACACCAAGTGCTACTAGCAAACCACCCTAAAATTCTTTCATTTTTAGGGAGCCCTTGTTAGATAAAGATGTCTGAGTATAGATTTCATTAACAAAGTTTAGTAGTATTTTTAATTTTTCTTGAGAAGATGCAACTATCAAAGAATCCTATGTTGATGTGCTTAATGGTAAAATTAAACTCTATAAATCTTATAATAGTTCATCTAACCACCATTTAATGTGGACATATTTCTCTATAGGAATTAAAAGTTATATTATTGAAAACAATTAATCACCATGGACTAATCAGTTCTCCATACGTACAAAAACCAATATCTCTTACCCAAACACCATGGATTAACCACCAAATACTATAGAAGTCAAAGTAGGATAGATTTGTGTTGACTATTATTGATTCTTTCATGAATGTATAATACTCAAACTAGCTATTGTGTGCTTTAAAATTGATCTCAAAGTGAGAATCTAACTCATTGTAATGCCATTCCACTAGTGCAGTATAATAGGTGTGCAAGATTAGAGTTAGGATTCTTTCTTGTAAGATTATAGAGAGATCATTCCATGTTTTGTCTCACCTCATTGACTAAATGTGTGTAATAGTTTGGGTGTGATTGTCTTCAAGCAATAGAGAACCAATTCTTTGATCTATGACCTTTCCATAATTCTCCCTTGGAGCCTCAACTAATGGTTGATGTAGTAACGTTTCTCTTAAAGGGATGCTCTCATGAATATTGACAGATGTTATGATTGATAAATTCCCATGAGACTAGTCTAATAGTATCCTCTAATGTGGGTTCTAGTTGACACATATAGGTAACATAATGTTGATAAAAAATGGAAGAATCATGTTGATGGTGATAAAATAAATTGTTGTGATATTGTTGAATTTATTGATAGTAATGACGGATGGATATTCTTCTCTTTGTATAAAATTGTTGTTTTTGTCTACATTTGTGTCTACTAGTAAAATGATGGTTGGCACTGAAGAGGATATTAAATTTTCTTTTAACTTCAAGAGAAAGTGAATATTAGATTTTGATAGTATCTTTTCCTAAGGCCAAACTATGGCTAATAGGAGAGGTTTTTGAATTTTCTTCACACCACACCTCTTTGTAAATTCTCTTTTGGAAATGTTTGATTTTGGATTAAGAGTTTTTTGATATAGTGGAATTTTAGGTGGTGATCTAAAATAATATGTTAAGTCTACTAGTGGATCGGGTAATGTCTTTGTGTATATGAGATGTTGGTCAAAGGTAGGTGTTTGGTTGTAAATAGTGGTTTGATGGATTATGGACAAACGTTACCCATTTTGAATAGGATGAAGGACAATATTATTTGGTGATGAAGGGAGATCTTAACATGATTGTAAGGTTGGCTTATTAAGTATGAAAAGATGTGGATTATGTTGAATGTATTTTGCATCTGCCATTTCTTGTCTTACTTGATAGGAGAGGTGAGAATTATGATCTATGGAAGGATATTTATGCCTAATATACTCAGTATCTTATAGTTCTTGATGGATATGAGCTTCATATTCATCAGATGAATAATGATTTGGTTAAAATGTGGGCATATTAGTGGCATAAGGATATTGTGGTGAAGTGTTTTGATTTCCATTTATGGCAAATGGAATAGAAAAAGTAGCTTGGTTTTGGGGAAAGTGATTGGTTGGATTCACATAAAATTGGGGATTTGAACCTTGGGACAAAGTGGATGTTAAACCAAATGATTTATTTTGACTATTGTGGAAAGATTGATTTTTATGGATGTTGAAAGGGGAATTTGAATAAAATGTGTTTGGGTTTGTTTGATTTGGAATTTGACTAGTGGAAGCCTTTTGATATAAGTGGGTATTGGAAAATGGTGATGAAGGTGGACTATAAGATTGGTTCATGGCAACACCAAGGTTTGAGATATATATATTTATATGCATGGTTTGATTTTAGTTAGGTGATGTTTGGTAAGGAGATGACATAAGACTATTCAAAAAAAATTAGCCACTGTAATCAAGGGAATGGTTTGATCCTATCCCTATATGAGAATTTTGTCCCTAAGATAAATGCAAATATGAGGTGGTTTGTTGATGGGGACTAAATGAAGAGTTTATAGAGTTCAAATATCCATCCATGTTGTAGCTAAATTGGTTAAAATTAGAGTTTGAATGCATACTCAGACTTGGGGTTTGGTTGGCTTGATAGCATACTTGATTCAAAGGTGAACTTAAATCAAAGTTAGGCAAATTAAACTCTAGATCATAAAATGAGCTATTGTGATTTGGAAATAAATTAGGATTGCTATTGTTCCAAGAGGCCATGATTGTTTTAAAATGGGAAAACATTAACAAAGATTTTTTAAAAAATAAGACTCACACCAAAGAAATGATAAAAAGAAATAAATTTCATAAAAAGGATAAAAAAAACTAGGTAATAAGGGTGTTGAACAACTGTTGGGCTTTCTATTGTCATTTACTCATCTGTACTCTTAGCTATGGCCTAATGTTTCAAGGTAATAACCATGGAGGATCCTACCATGCCCATGGCCCATTGAGTCTAGTTTTGAGGGTGTGGGGAAAGTAACTTCTCAGTGCTAACTGCTAACTGATGCACCAAAGTTGAATGACAAAGAGGAAATCCTAGGATTAAGGTGTATATAAGCTCATCTAGGGGGAAATAAAACTATGGAAGAGAATGATATGTAGATGCACGCTATTGGATCTTGTCTCAAAGTGCCCAACATAGTCATAGTTGTCTCAGTGTGTTGACAATCAATAATATCATATCTCAAGTTAGCTGTTAAAACCCTGGGTATTGGAGCATGAAATTGCCTCACATCATGGTGTACTTAAAACACATAATTGCTTAGGTAATTAAAATAGATTGGTCTCAATTTATATACCCTACTAGAAAATGAGGTTTAGCTTATTATGTGGTGGTGAAATTGATGATCAATAGAGCCCCTAATAAAAGAAAAATAAAAAGTTGATACTTTTTTTTAAAAGTATCATCACCAGTGTGAAACCAAGGAAAGAGCATACGTAAGATCAACTAGGGTAACATATAAGTTAAAAAAATATTTTTTATTTCTAGGTATCGTCACTAGCGTGATGCCAAGGAAAGAGCATACACAACCTTTTCAACCAAACAATAAGACAAAAACAACAAATAGATTTACTCCATAGAAAATAAAGTGTGATTTATTTACTAAGAATGTAAAAGATTGAAAGTAAAATATGTTAGTGAAAACAAATAAAGAAAAATAGTTGACTTTTTTTTACTTTTTGTAGTTTGTCTTTGGTCAACATTATACAAACAAGGTGTCAGTTTATTTTTCTTGGGCTGAAGGATAAGATAACCTACAAAAAAAACAAAAAACCATGAAAAATACACAAAAAACAAGCCTCTATGATGAAATCACAATTACACAGTCAAATCAGAATGGCAAAATTGCAAAATGATCATGCAGGAAAAAGATAGAAAATAGGAAAGCATATGGAAACAAAATTATTGTTATGCTTAACAAAATTGTTATTCAAAAGCACTAAATCATTGTTGAATGAAATGACTATAGGAAAATACAAAATTATTGTAGAAAATGATGAAATCGCTGACTAAAAATATGAAAACACTGCATAAAAGATGAAATCATTTCTTGAAAACATAAAATCACTATGCAAAAAGATGAAATCACTAAAATTTAGAATGATATCACTGGTGTCTTATGAAATCACTGTTCACCTAGAAAAAACATAGAAAATGTAGAAAAGGTGGAAAAATCATTGTTTGGTCTAATAAAATTGCTGAAATGTAATCTAAAATCGTTATTACATAGTAAAAATGCACAGTGGAGAATAAAATTTGAGACAGCAACCTTTAGTCCATATTAGCTCAAAAACAAGTGATATTAAATTCAAAAGATAGGTAAAAATAAAACAAAAGGATTAAAATACATGGGATAGTCCCACCAAGCATGCCAAAAATGTATGAATTAAAAATGTAAATAAAAAATAATATAACTATTCTAAGCTAGAATTCTACTAAAGCTAGAGCAACAAACATCAAAAATAAATAATCAAAAACTTTAATAGTTTAGATACCAAAATCTTCCATTATGATTCAAATTTGATTTGTTCTTATCAAAATGTGGTGCTCACTCCTAAAATACAAAGGTAAAATGGGCAGCATTTGGAAACAAGATTGACTTTGATATACTTTTGAATGCAAGATTTGATTATGATTTCTCTAGATTTTTTCAAGACTTGGTCTCTGATTATAATATTTGTGATCCTCTCAAGATTTTTCCCAACCCCTTTTTTTTGTGATGGATTCTCAAGATTATATATAGAATCTTAGATTTTGATCTGATGATGGAGAATCATTTGGAATTTTTCAAGGATCTAAATGATAAACAATTGAGAATGAGTCCTCACCCATGAGGATAAGAACTATTTCAACCAAGGGGAGCAAAAAGAGGGGTTGGTTAGCTAACTCAACAAGAATTTGTCAAATGGATTGACAACTCAATGGAGGAGTCATAGGAAGTGAAGACTTTTATGGATTTGGTTGGGATGAGGGAGAGAAAAGTGGGAATGTTTGAACTATTAAATTAAGGATAATAATTAAAATAAATAATAAAAGGTGCACAATTGACTTTTTAAAAAGTATTTGAATTGATCAATTAATTGAATTAAATTTAGGAGGAAATGTTAATTATTAAATAAAGAAGAATGATTAATAAACTTAGGAAAAATGATTAAAATAAATTAAGAAGAATGATTAAACAAATTTAAGCACATTTTGACACTAAATAAAATTTAGGTGTCTATAGAGTTCAACACATGTTACCTACTCCATCATGTCCTAAGATAGTTTTTTTTTTTTTTTTTGTGGGTGTGTTCCATAGTGAACACTAACACATTATCCTTCTATACAAAAAATACCATAAGTTACTATGACAACCGCATCTATAAAAAAAATTACATAATCATGTTGATTATGACAAAAATGTTGGATATTATATAGTGTATGATCATTTCTCTGATTTAGATATTGATGCATATGTTACTGCTTGCCCATGGTGTGTGACATTATCATTGATTGTTTCTTGACCTACATGTGAGCATCCCATTTGGGATCATAGGTTATTAGGGACACATTTTAAGATACAAAAATATAAATATAAAAATAAAAATACAAAAAAATAATACCTATGCATGACATGCTTTACTAGTACACATGATTGATTGATGTTATTTATTACATACACGGTGAATTGCATATACATTTTATACGTACATGCTTTTTATGGCATACATGAGTGAGATTAAGGATATACAAGTTACATTTGATACATGGACATACAAATGCGTAACATTATTGACACCCATGGGATACATTCCTACATTGCAGGCATCTTTACACACTTATAAGGTTATATATTTATGTATTGATCCAGTGATCATAGTATATTATTCCATATGACTTGCTCTTGCACATACTTTATAAAATTTTATTTCCTATGGATGTTATGATTTTATATAGGGGATGATGACATTAATTTATTATTTGGACTAAGATTTATTGCTTTGGGCATGATTGATGTTGATGATTACTCTATTGTGTGATCATTATGTGTGTTATATTCATTTTCTTCTAGTACATTGATTATGTCATGTGATGTCATGCATTATTTGTGTCAAAATATCCTCTAGTTCATGTTGTCCATGTTAGTTCAAATTCAAATAAGATTCATGTCAAGTTTTGAGTGCTTCTATGCTTCATAACCATGATATTTTGTGTACATGTTGTATATGAACATATATATAACTATTTCTGATCTTGGTGTCATGATTTTTATGACACATTTTTTTATTGTGTGTGATTCCAGGATTTATCTCGTGAATCTATTATGATGCTTATAACCAAGTGCATAATTGACATATCTACTTTACATAAAAAATTAATGTTCATTTCTTTAGACTATGTTTTTCATATGTCTTTGAATGATTAAGTCTTTATATAATGAAATATTTTATCATGTTTTTATACATATATATATATGATTTCATTTTTATATATAACACATTATGCATATAAACATTTATTTTTAGATGAGTGATTCATGGGCTTCATCCCTCACATCAAAATGTTGGAAATATTGTCATTGATGTCAAAGGTCTAGCATTATTGGTGATAAAGGCCCCATTACATTTAATGTTGTTTATAATAGATATATCTTGGCTAATGTGAGTTAATATTTATTTAATATTAACGAATATATTTTTGGTTGCATATGAGACAAAAGAAGGGCCCATGGAGAAGTCAAAGAGCCACGAGGTAAAGACAAAAGAAGGATGGGATGCATTTTCCCATGAAGAGTCATCTTGGGGAATTCCAAGAGTCACCAAGTGAAGACAAAAGAGGAAGGGCACAATTTCTCATGAAGGGACACTTTGAGGAATATGAAAAGTCACCAAGATAAGGATAAAAGATGGAAGGGCATTTTTGCTCATGAAGGGTCACCACATGACTTTTCAAAGGCAAGGATTTGAAGGGTCACAAAGGGGGAAGGCCAAAGGCCATTTGGAAAGCTATAAATAAAGGCTTGAGAAGCCATTTGTAATATAAGAAAGAGAGGTTGATTTGATATTGTAATATCTAGCTTAGAAGAGCAATTGTGAGAGATGAATATGATTTGTATTTGTTATATCTAGCTTAGAAGAGCAAAGGTGAGAGAGAGGAAAGAGATGTTGTATTGAACTATCATTTGTTGATATAGCAACATTGAGAGATAGGTGTGTGGTATACACAAAGGGGTTGGTACTCTTGTGGGTTAGTGCTCATGTGGGTTGGTGCTCATGAATTGTTGTTGGGTTGGTGCTCGGCAAAGGGGTTGGTGCTCCTATGGGTTGGTGCTCATGAATTATTATTGGGTTGGTGCTCAGCAAAGGGGTTGGTGTTCATGAATTCTTGCTAGGTTGGTGCTCGAAAAATGGGTTGGTGCTCTTGTGGGTTGGTGCTCATGAATTGTTGCTGGGTTGGTGCTTAGTAAAGGGGTTGGTGCTCGGCAAAGGGGTTGGTGCTCATGAATAGTTGTTGGGTTGGTACTCAGTAAAGGGGTTGGTGCTCATGCAAGTTGGTGCTTGTGAATATTATTTGGGTTGGTGCTCATTCATATACTTTAGAGTGTTCTCTATAGTTTTTCCCACATTGGGTTTCCACGTTATAACTGGTGTCTCTCTATCTTGTGTGGTGTTTATTGTTTGAGTTTTATTGCATATCTTGAATGTTTGATTAAGTGGAATTTGGTTAAGGTAAAGTTTTATAAGATATATGATATACTAATTCACCCCCCCCTCTTAGTATATCCCATGCTTAACAATTGGTATCAGAGCAAGTTTTTTCAAAAAAGTTTTACAGCTTGAAAGTAGATCAAAAAAGCATGATGGCTGGGTCACAGGAAGGATTTCCTACAAATAAGGCACTTTTGTTTAATGGGATGAATTATGATTTTTGGAGCATGAAAATGAAGGTTTATTTGATGGCCCTTGGATTTGACATATGGAAAGTAGTGGTGGAGGAATATGAAGAGCCACAGACATCCGTAATTACTCTAGCAGAAAAGAAGGCAAGTGAATGTAATGCTAAAGCTTTAAATGCTATTTTATGTGGTTTATATGAATCTAAATTTGTTGAAGTCATGCAATTTAAATCTGCTTATGAAACTTGGGTAAAACTTGAGAATATTTACAAAGGTGATGGAAAGGTTCAGCAAGCTAAGCTTTAGACTTTTAGAAGGCAGTTTGAAAGTTTGAAGATGGAAGAAGAAGAAGATATAACAAGTTATCTCTTGCAAGTTGATTAGATAGTAAATTAGATTCAAGGTCTTGGAGAAACATTGGAAGAGTCAATGGTGGTGCAAAATGTTTTGAGATCTCTACCAATAAGATATGATGCAAAGGTTTTGACAATTGAGGAGATGAAGAATTTAGCCAAGCTAAAGATGGATGAGCTTCATGGTATACTCATGGCATATGAGATGTGGATAGAACAAGATAAACCCTCAAAGAGAGAAGTGACTTTCAAGACATCAAATAAAGAGAAAGCTAAGATTCAATAATCAAGTGATAGTTTCAATGATGATGAAGATGACAACGGATCACTTTTCATTCGCAAGCCGAAAAGAGGAATAAGTAAATATCAAGGAAAATTACCTTTTTAATATTTTAATTATGGAAAGATTGGACATTTTTCAGCTAGATGCCCAAATAAGGGTAATGATGAAGAAGAAGAAAAGCTTACATAAAAGAAGAATTTCAAAGGCAAATATAAGAAGGGATTCAAGAAGAAGAGCATGTATTCTAAGGATCCTAGCTTAGTCGATGATAGTGGAGTCAGCGATTTAGAAGAAGAGATTATATTCATGGCCATACATGGAGATGATCAAGAAGAAGAAAAGGAAGAATTTGAAGTGAATATGGAAGGAGAACTCATTTGTACCCTTGAAGAGTTAGAAGCTATTGAGAAGAAGAATCAAAGATTGATGCACCAGATCGAGAAAAATGAAAAGGAGTCAAAGGAAATTATTGATGATCTAACAACACAATTGGAAGAAGCCAAGAAGAATGAATAAGATCTCACAACATAGTTGGAAATAAAAATAAAATAATGTCAAAGGTATGTTATTGAAATTGCCTCTTTAAAAGAAGATATTGAGAAAGCAATCAATGATAAAGTAGTTAGTGATTCAAAATCTGAGGATAGCACTAACATGTTGAATAAGATATTGGAAAGTCAAAAGGCAAATTTAGATAAGATAGGGATCAATTTTGAAAATAAAAAGAGATATGTTTAAGCTCTTAAAAAAGAGGAAACAAAAAGGGGAGAAGTGAAAAATACAGAGGACATTTCAAACAGAGAAGGCTGGAGAGAAAAAAGCTATGAAAGACAATCAGGTCAAAGATATATAGATAGGTCTTATTTTTATGGTATTGTTTTCATTGTAATGGATATGGTCACAAGAAATTAGAATGTAGAAAAAGAGTTAACAATTTCAAAAATAAGGAGAAGGAAAGTCAAGTAGAGTCAAGCAGAAGCCACAACTCTTTCGCTCCTCTATCAAGCTTTGATGAAGAGACCATAGTATGCTACAAGTGCAACAACTTCAGACACATAGCTCAGTATTGTAGAAGCATGTTTGAGTTAGTCAAGAAGGATCAGAGTTTCAAAGCTCCATTCATCAAGAAGAAGGTTCAGACATGTTCATGGTAGAAGAAACAACCTAAAGATTTTATGATGGTTCAGATAGCTCTACATGTAAGAAGTAAAGATCAGCCATGGTTAATTGATAGTAGATGTTCGAGGCATATGACAAGAGATAAAAGTAAGTTCATCTCTAAAGAAGATCAATGGTGGCACAGTGAGATTCAGAGATAAAACCACCACCAGGATAGCTGAAAAAGGTACTTTGAGTTTGGATTATGGTAAAACTAAGACTAAAAATGTTTTGTATGTAAAAGGTCTTAAGCATAATCTATTGAGTGTTAGTCAAATATGTGATCAAGTATACACATTAAAGTTTCATGCTAAAGGTTGTGAGATTAGAAGAAAAGATTCAATTGAGTTGATTGCAGATGCTCAAAGGACAGGGAATAATGTATATGTATTGTCAGATATCTACTCAAAGGCACGATCAAAGGACACATTCAAAGATCTGCGAGAGGAGTTAGTAGTAATTTTTATTACTTCCTACCATTAATGTTTAGCATCAATTGAGGGGGAGCTAAGTGTTAGCTCTAGGTAGGCCCTTTGCCATTGATGTCAAAGGGGGAGAATAATAGGTACAGGGATAGGTGTAGAAAATAGGTACAGGGAACAAATACAAGTTGCTATAGTAAGGGGAAGTTACTATATGTTTTTAGATGATAGGATGTGCAGGTGATAGGATATGGTAGTTTCAGGATTGAGGTTTCCATCAATGATAAAGGGGGAGATTGTTGGAAATATTGTCATTGATGTCAAAGGTCTAGCATTATTGGTGATAAAGGCCCCATTGCATTTAATGTTGTTTATAATAGATATATCTTGGCTAATGTGAGTTAATATTTATTTAATATTAATGAATATATTTTTGGTTGCATATGAGACAAAAGAAGGGCCCATGGAGAAGTCAAAGAGCCATGGGGTAAAGACAAAAGAAGGATGGGATGCATTTTCCCATGAATAGTCATCTTGGGGAATTCCAAGAGTCACCAAGTGAAGACAAAAGAGGAAGGGCACAATTTCTCATGAAGGGACACTTTGAGGAATATGAAAAGTCACCAAGATAAGGACAAAATATGGAAAGACATTTTTGCTCATGAAGGGTCACCACATGACTTTTCAAAGGCAAGGATTTGAAGTGTCACAAAGGGGGAAGGCCAAAGGTCATTTGGAAAGATATAAATAAAGGCTTGAGAAGCCATTTGTAATATGAGAAAGAGAGGTTGATTTGATATTGTAATATCTAGCTTAGAAGAAAAATTTTGAGAGATGAATATGATTTGTATTTGTTATATCTAACTTAGAAGAGCAAAGGTGAGAGAGAGGAAAGAGATGTTGTATTGAACTATCATTTGTTGAGATAGCAACATTGAGAGATAGGCGTCTGGTATAAATAAATGGGTTGGTGCTCCTATGGGTTGGTGCTCATGAATTGTTGCTAGGTTGGTGCTTGGCAAAGGGGTTGGTGCTCCTGTGGGTTGGTGCTCACAAATTATTGCTGGGTTGGTGCTCTTATGGGTTGGTGCTCATGAATTATTGTTGGGTTGGTGCTCGATAAAAGGATTGGTGCTCCTGTGGGTTGGTGCTCATGAATTGTTGCTAGGTTGGTGCTTGACAAAGGGGTTGGTGCTCATGAATAGTTGTTGGGTTGGTGCTCAGCAAAGGCGTTGGTGCTCCTGCAAGTTGGTGCTTGTGAATATTTTTTGGGTTGGTGCTCATTCATATACTTGAGATTGTTCTCTATGGTTTTTCCCACATTGGGTTTCCACGTTATATCTGGTGTCTCTCTCTATCTTGTGTGGTGTTTATTTTTTGAGTTTTATTGCATATCTTGAATGTTTGATTAAGTGGAATTTGGTTAAGGGAAAGTTTTATAAGATATATGATATACTGATTCACCGCCCCTCTCAGTATATCCCATGCTTAACACAAAATAGGGAATATAATGGTCTCGTATTAGAAATTTAGGCCATGACAAGTAGATATTTCATACTTTGGGTCAAATTAGGTGATTTATATGGGACAAGGTGGAAAATTTGAGGCATATGTGAGTCATATATGGGGAATTATACATGATAATGAGGAATAGTTAGAACATTATATGACATTTTGAGACAAATTATATGGGTCAAATTGGGTTAATTTATTAGATAGGGCATATTCATTAGATTTATTGGATTGATAGACATTTCATGACATTATGAAATATAGATGATGGAATTATATATCAAATTAAGGTACAAATAGATAAAATTTTGGGCATGAATGTTGTTCATGTAAATAAATAAAATGTTTTGTACCCCATCTTCAAAATGAAATTATTCAAGAAAATCTAAAATCTCAATGGCAAGATCCTAGACTTGATATATTTTGTCTCAAGAGGAAAAGCTTCAAAAAGCAAAAGATACTAGGCAAATAATAAAAGCCTTATAATTAAAGGTTCATTATTAGTTAGAAGGGAAAATTTTAAAAATTCATCAAAATATTGACTCTTGTTATATTGAACACCCTTTAGACAAATGGGATAAATATTCTATAGAAACTAAAATCCCAACATTGCATACCCATCTTGTTCAAGATCAAAAATTTGTCTTAGATAATCACAATGATGAAGATGTTATAAACTAGATCCAAGAAATTTTGTAGAAAGGATTATGGAACCCTCTTATTCTCAATATTCATCATCATGATTTATATTCTAAAATAATTTAGAGATTAAAAGAGGCAAAATAATAATGGTGATAAATTACACTTCTTTGAATTTAATTATAGTTGATATAAAATGGCCTTTGCCTGATAAAGCAAAACTAGTTTGAAGAGTTGCATAAGGTAAAATATTTTCTAAGTTTGATTGTAATACAAGTTATCACCAAGTTAAAAATAAAAGATGAGGATGTACCAAAAATATATTTTTACACTCTATATGGTTTGTTTGAATGGATTGTGATGCCATTTGGTTTGAAAAATTCTTTTACCTAGTTTCAACAGCGGATGGACAAAATTTTTGGTCCACATTTTCGGTATATAAATAATTGTATTGATGACTTTATATTATTTTCATATTCATATTAAGATCATTTTTATCACTGCATAAGTTTGCAGATTTTTAGAGAAACATGGAATAGGGTTATCAAATGACCCAAAAAAAGTAGTTGTTCCAAATAAAAATTGAATTCCTTAGAATCCTACTTAAAGATGTTAAGATTCAAATGCAAAATTGTGTCTATAAAAAAAATCAAGGATTT
Organism: Torreya grandis; assembly: GCA_037957365.1. Taxonomy (NCBI): domain Eukaryota; kingdom Viridiplantae; phylum Streptophyta; class Pinopsida; order Cupressales; family Taxaceae; genus Torreya; species Torreya grandis. Next base: position 102,714 of record JARHVA010003746.1, on the reverse strand, counting down.
ATAGATAAACTTAAATATTTAAATAAATGTCAAAGATTATGTGGTTACTTGAATTATTTGAATAAGTTTATTGAGAAACTATCTAAAAAAACTAATCCGATTAGAATGGATGCAAAATCTAAACCATTTTGGTTGTTGGTTGATGTTGTTCAAACTGTGAAAATATTGAAATTGATTGTCTTAAACTACCTACTCTTGAGCCATGCCTTACCAGTCCATATATAGTTCAAATTGATGCTTCAAAAGAACATGAGATACTAATATTCTTGTTGAAATAAATGGAATATAAAAGTTATCTATGTATAGTTCTAGTCAATTTGTAAAACTTGAACTGAACTATTAGCCTATAGAAAAATAAATACTTGCAATTATAAAAGGAGTTAAAAAATGGTGAAGTATATATTAATATTATTTCCATAATAGTTTGTGATTAGAACTCATTGTATAAATTTTAAATGGTTCGTGTATAACCCTATGAACTATGAATTTTGTCATGTTATTTATGCTCAGTGGCAACAAGTTTTAACACAATATACATCTTAATTTTAGTATATTTTAGGAAAACAAAAATAACTACTAGACACCTTCACAAGAGAAATTACAACAATAAACATATTTATAAGAAGCTCATCTCATCATAGAGGAATTTATTCATAGAAAACTCAAGAATAATCACATAGAGATCCAAATAGGATAAGTTTTGGCTATGTTGTAGATCTATCTCATTTGTATTTTGCTCTTCAAAGGCCTAGTTTAAATATTAATATTTGGAGTAATCTTCCTTGGCATTTAATAGATTTATTAATACAGACATGGTATGTTAATTGATAGCTTTATAAAGTTAAATATGTTATTTATCAGGTTAACTAAAGATAATAATACAATATATGGAACTAGTATATACAATAAAAAATCCATCTTGAAGAAACTCCACTTTCAATCGAAGCCCATGGCCTAAATTATGTTGATGTTTATATTTTCAAGTTTTACCTAGTTCATTGGTCAACAGATGATATATGGTTCCTTAACAAACTAATTAAATTTGGATTTATGAATCCATTTTATCTACCAAGGGTTGATTTTGAAAATCATGTTGAATTTGGCATTATTCTAAACACTAAAATGCAACAATTATTCAAGACGTAATGATTCAAAATATCCATGAAGAATCGATTTATGTTTAGAATAGTTAATTTTGTAAGTTCATTTTATAACCCTATTCCATGTTTATCTACAATATTTGAAAATATATATAAATGATTATAGTGATCTTCTTATGAATCTAAAAATACCAAAAGTCATCAATATAATTTGCTATATAGTGAAAATGTGGACTGAAGATTTTTTCCATTTGCTATTAAAATTGGGTAGGAGCATTTTTAAAACAAAACAAATCATGAGACATTGAAACAAACCTTCTAGAGTGGAAATATTTATTTTTGGTACATATTTAAATTTTTTTTTAACTTGGATAACTTGATTTATAATCAAACCTAGAAAATATTTTTCCTTGAGCAACTCTTTGAACTAGTTGTTCTTTATCAAGCAAAGTCTATCTTATATCAATTATAATTACATTAACATGAATTTAATTTATCACCATTATTAATTTTCCTCTATTAATATTCAAATGATTTCAAACTATGAAGCATGATGAGGAATATTGAGAACAAGAGGATTGGATAAGTCCTTGTAAAAGTTCCTAGATGTGGTTTCTAACCTCTTCATCATTTTTATTAATTAAGACAAAATTTAAACCTTGAACAAGATGGTTATGCACTGTTGGGATTTTATATTTTAGATAATCTTTATCCCAATTTTCTAAATAGATTTAAATACAACATGAGTTAATATTTTGATGAATTTTTAAAATTTTCTCTTCTAATTGAGAAGGAACCTTGAATTCTAAAGATTTTAGTATTTTCCTAATATCTTTTAATTTTTTAATAATTTTATCTTGAGATATAATATCTCTAAGGCTAGGTAATTTCCATTGAGCTTTGAGATTTTCTTGAATAATTTCCTTCTGAAGACAGGCTACAAAACATTTTTTTCCATCAATATTCAAAACAAAATAATTTGCATAAATAGTATAATGTCCTAATGAATCCATGAAGGGACATCCTAAAACAATATCATACTAACTATTATCAATTTTTGGAAAGGTAGTATGTATAATATTGTTTTTAGTACTCAGGGGAAATTTTTGATAAAAAAATGTAATGGATGGATGCCATTCATAGTATTGATAGAAAGGAGTTAGATAGCAAATCCAATCTTAAAAAATCTTTGGATGAGAAATGTTTAAACTTTTACCAGTGTTGACAAAGGCATCAAAGTTATAAAATTTATATTTTATATCTATAAAATATTTAAAAAGAATATATATATATTTTTTTGCTTTCATGATAATTTTTATTTGGTGTTCATTAGACTTATTGGCTATAGAAGATAACTTAGGGATTTAGGAACTAGAAAAACTTGGAACTTAATCATGATTTTTATAGGGAGTAAAATACTTAGAATATTTAAGTGGATCATAGATTGATAATTTTACTAGATTCCATTTTGGTTCATCATATGATGATGATGAAATTTATTCATTATATTCTATCTATTCAATTTTAACTTCTTCTAGTTCTTGTATAGAAGACTAATTAGGAGATACATAATCTAATTTTTTCATGCCTAGATCACACTGACATTTATTATGACATAATCATTACAAGCATTTTTCTTAGTTTTTGAATCATTTTTTTAATCAACATTAAAAATATTAATGGATCCTCTAAAATTAATATCTTCAATGTCTTATTCAGATTCAGAAGATGTGATTTCACTATTTTCATCAATAGAAAACAATTCAACACCATTTTCTAAACATTTAAAAAAAAATCTTTAGTTTCAACCATATCCCACCATTCAAAGATGGATTGGTCTTCATAAATTACCTTAACTTGATGAGGGGATTTACTTGGAAAAGAATGGGTGTAATGACCCTTTTTATTATAGGAATAAAAACATACATATTTGATTTTTATTCTAGGACTACGATTATCCCTTCTTCCAAAAAATCTATAAGGTTTAAATCATTTGGGTCAAGATTTCCTAAAAGCATAATTTTTATACCTATGTTTATGTTTCTTTTTGAAATAGATGAATTGTCTAGCTCCATCAATTTTTAAGCATTATTTTAAAGATATTTTGGGTTAGGCATTATGAATATAATCTTGCAAATAAATATTTCTATTTGTAACTCTAACAGCTTCTATTAGATCAACCAAATACACATATGAAATATATTTTCTAAAAAGTGCATGGTGATCAAGAACTAATTGATAAATATTTTTTGGTGGCGTATAAAGATACTGGATTTTGATAAAAGTATTTTTTTCAAGATTTATGGCATATAATGTCTGCTGATAATCCATACATTATTTTTAAAACTGAGACAAGTCACATAATTTCATTTTGTCAAGAAGAAATTGATCTTATTTCTTGTTTTGATCAACATCAAATGGGAAATCAATAATAATAGCTTTAAATAATTCTTCTAGGGCTTATTTCATTGGGTTTTCTCTTAAATCTTTTCAAGAGTGAGTCCACTAATAAAAAGGTAAACTGGTGAGCTTCCTAGTTGTAACATCAATAATAGCCATATGATTCTATCCATTAGATTTTTTAAGAGTATATTAGTGTGAAACCCAAAGGGTTATAAATTCTTGTGGATTTGGGTTGCCATTGTAGACACTTAGTTTTGGTCACTTTTGTGCCTAAATCGAGATTCAGTTCAATTTTTATCAAATGACACATTTTAAGCCTAGAAATCACCAAAATTACCAAATTTGTCCATGTAAGGGATTTAATTTCCCATAAATGTGATGAAGCTATTTTATTTGGCATATTACCATGTATGCACCAATCACCTAGTTTAGTTTTAACCCTAGTCAAATTATAACCTAGTAATTTGACACTTTTGGCCTCTTAATCTATTAATTAAAAACATTTAAAATAAATTCCAAAATCCAAAAAGCACTAATCATAATTAATTACATTGAAAATCTTAATTATCTTGCCTAAACAAAAAATCCAAATCAAATTAGTAAATTTTATTTACCAAAAAAGGAATATTTAACCTGTAGACACTAAAAACTATACACATCAATTTTAGATGTCACACTGACCCTCAAACCACCCCTAGACCCCCTTGGGACCACATCACAACCTTTTAATCACCAAACCTAGTCAATATGACTAACCTTGATCATTTTTATCTTTTCCCATTCAACCGTTGATGGTCAACCCCTAAGCATCGACGGTTAGCCTCGACCATTGACAGTTAACTTTTAACTACCTCAAGGGTTAACTATCACTCAACTTCAACTTGATTTTTTTATTTTTAACTATTTGATCCATTTGTGTGATCAATGTATGTCAAGGATAAAATTAGATAACTTGTTGAACCTATTGTTTAACATCTTGTTTCACCACTCCCTTTTTCATATATAAAGATAAAATGAAGAGAAGGTGATGATCAAAGTCTAGTGTATCAAAGCTTCTTGTGCATGTGTTCTTCTAATGAACCAACAACCATGACAAGGATCAAAAGTGTTATTTCTCATTAATCAATAGTCAAACTATCATCACTCTACTAAAATTGCTTTAGAATCTACAATAAGTTTTCATCTGCTCACCTAAATGTCCTTTAGACCAATAGCAAAGTTGAGTATCTATTTTTAGTAATTAGCCCCTCTGTTTCTCTCCAAAACTTCTCTCTAGCCTTACTAAACAAACTTATTTTACCCAAGCCAACTCTAATAGTAACCATCAATGATCACTTAACCATCGATGGTTTGTCCTTAACCATTTATGGTTACCTAACCACTGACAGTCATACCCAACCACCAATGGTCATTATGTTTTAGTTCCAATAGTAAGCTAATTCCACCTATCATACCCTAACCAAATCCCACTTTCTAAATTTATACCTAATCACAGAACATCACCCTATTTTTTGAATCATGTTTGATTTATTTATCATTAATATCTAATCATTTATTGTTATAATTAGTCAAACTTATCTCTTTTCAAGCATTATTGTATTTGATTTTAGTATCTTTTGTTATTTATGCAAGTAATTTATCTTTTATTTCCAAAACCTAATTATTTGAAAGTGTGGATTGGCAGCCTGCAAGGAAGTATTTTGCTTCTTGGATCTACCTTGCTAGGTAATCCACCCTACTATCTAACTAATCAACCATTTTCTTAGTGCTTTCTTATATGCAAGTCATCCTCCAAAGACAAAGAAGAGTATCTATAACCATCTGGATCATTGAGCACAAACCAAATCTAGGTTCTACTAACCTCACTTGTCTTTCAAGTTATACATCTTTCTTCTTAAAAATAAATCAAAATTTACATGAAACATTCTAACGCACTCGATGGGATGCTTGAGTCTTTTTTTGGATTCATAGTTGTATCTAGGTGTTTCTTCTTCTTATTTTCTACTCATATAATGAAATCAAAATTTCATTTTGGGCTTAAAATTGGTTGCATACATTATTTTCTTGCTTATTTTAGATCACATAGCTTAATTAATCAAGTTAATTAATTGTAGCTTAACTCTTATCACACATACAAGACCAAATCACTTAAATCTAATCAAGCATAAAAATATTAATATAAGGCTCGACTAGGATTTCATCACCTAGCAGTCACCTTTCCTCAGCTATCCTACTTGGATTTCACCACCAAGGGGAGAACCAACTCAATACATTGGTTGAGTATAATTTCTAGCAACTCAGTATATTTTGGCTAAGCACCTAACACCCTTATTGATACGGTGTGTGAAGTGAGGGGGTAGGCCCTAATATCAAGCCACATACCAAATTTTAGTACAAATATTGAGAGATTTTAACTACTTGAAATGATCTTTAGATATCTTATTCTAGTACACATTCTACAAACCAAAGTTGAATTGCACAATCCTTAAAGCTAAAGGTATAAGCCACAAGAGAGACTAAAAGGAACCTTAAGATTTAACATGCTCGAGTGTGTGTTTCATTTCCTTGAATTTTTCATGTCTTATTTGTGTTTTAGTTGTGAGATTACTTGTATCTTCCTCTTTCCCTTATATACATGGTTTTAACTAGGAAAAAACTAAGAAACCAAGAAAATCAAGATCCACATCCTAATCATCAATCTTCCTTTTCTCGCTCATCCATGCAATACGTCTCAGATGCAGAGAGTTCTCCCCATACTTCTAAAAGTCCTAATATCCCTTGGATAGTTCCCCAAGGTGATATGGATTTCATCACCTTTATGGATAATACCCATGTATCCCTCCAACATTACCTTAACTCCATATCCCACCATACCCCTGCTTCAGTTCTACCTATTGACCCACCCTATGGCATGCAATCCCACCTTATGGGTAACACTTTTGTTTCCACCATTTCCACTCAACCGTTGGTCACTGACGCATCCTCTTCTACTAATAATCCCACTAATACCACCATCTAAAACCAACCAACCACCCTTCTAGTATGGGAACAACCCAACCTTTGGGCACTAGTACTATGATTACTATGGGAGTACCCTATATAAGTGTTACCACCCTTCCTCTTGTTTCCAACCCACCTACCTCTACTCCATTCTAGATTTTGGTGGTCCCCATACCTTCTACCCTTCCACCCATCATTACCAAAGTTACCACCTATCCTCTTCCTACTAACCCAACCATACCTCCTACCCAACCTACATTAATCCTCAATAGGTGCCCATTGCACCAAACCCAAGCTAAATCCCTAACCTATAAGGTTATGTACCTTTACCTTCCACCCATCCACCTATCTCCATGTATTCATGTGGCATCATCCCAACCACCCATGTCCACATACCAATATGTGACAACCTCCCAACCTTCTACTAGCTATCCTTATACTACACCTACTCAAACCCAACATAATTTGCCTTACAACTATGGAGGTGCACAACCACAAATGGATATTGTAAAAAATTTAATGGATAACATGACTACTTTGGATTCATCTATTTTTGGTGCCCATAACCTCTTATTTTACTACTAAATCTACAATGAACCAATTCATTTATCTATCCTCATTCGGCCTTATCCCCCTCAATAGTAACTTTCAAAACTTTCAAAAATTTAGAGTAAGGAAGACCCTAAACAACATTTGATATCATTTAGGCATTCTTTCTATTTGATTGCCTATGATTATGCTCTCCTTATTTTTACCTTTCCCATATCTCTATCAGGTCTGAAACTAGATTAGTACAGTGATATTACAAAGCACTTCCTCTTTTCTTTTGCCCAACTAGCTCAAACTTTCTTATACCACTTTTCTATAAACATCTCTTAGAAGGTTTCCATCACTGATCTCTACTCCATTCAAAAATTTGATGAGAAATCTATACCTAACTTTGTAGCATGTTAGAGAAGTTTGATAAATCAACTCTCTTTCTCTTTGCCCCAATGCATGCTGATTAAACTCTTTTCTCAAACTTGTTCCAAACACATTTCCTCCAATTTATGGATTAAGACTTTCAGGACCTTTGATGAGGATTTCACCATAGCACAAAAGTTAGAGAGCAGATCCATTAATGAGGGGAAGTTGAAATTGAGAAACAAGAATTCCACTTTCAAATTAATTGAGGCTCCCTCCTCCAAACCTAAAAATCAAACCAACACTAACAACAAAAACAAGGGAACCACGAATGTGGTTGTCCTTAAAAGTGTTCCTCCATTAGTTGCTAACCAACCCAACTCTTCTAGTTCCTCCAATAAAAACACTAGAAACCCAAACCACAACAACCAAAGACAATTTACTCCATTAGAGGAGTCATATGTTGTGATCTTGGAAATTTTTTTGAAAGTGAATATCATACAACTCCCATTGATCAAATCTCCACATCAATTCAATTTCTCTCATCCTATAGCTAGTTGATATAAGGAGAATGAATTGTGTGCATTCTACCATGTCTTGGACATAACGTTAGTAGGTGCAACACTTTAAAAAATGTTGTCCAAAGTCTGATTGACAAGGGGGAACTTGTGTTAGATAACCCCAATGCAACCCCAAATCAATCACTTAACATCTTTAGATAGTGCTTCCCCAACCATGCCCCTTTCATGAATAATGAAAATAATAAAATTGACTCCTCTCACAACCATGAGGTCCATACCATTAACATGATTCTTAGTGAACTCATTATTGAAGAAAGCATTATCAAAACCATGTTTCTTTCCCCTCCACTTATTGTGGAAGTGGATTCACCTTCTATTCCTTTGGAAATTGAAACAAAGGAAATAACTATTCCCTTTTCTCCATTTATCAAGGTAGAGGAGCTACCAACCCCTCTTTTGGAAGACATAATAAAATAATTATCCATTACCACTGTATCCTTTTCTTCCATCATAGAGCCAATTTAAGTCCTCATCTCCTCCTCCTAGTTTGGTGAGCTTTTAATCACCTCTTCATCACATATTACCAACCTTAAATCCATCTAAACAAAATCATTCCATAGTAGTCCCCCGAGTTTTAATACCATGATGTGCTTGTATGCCCAATAATGTAGCACAAAACCAACATTGATCTTATATCTCTTATAAGCATGGTTTTCCCATAGATCTCGATAGATTTGAATTAATAAAATATGTGCCTAAGAAAATAATGTATGATCCAACCACATCTCCATAATAACCCCCAACAACAAGTATGGAAATCTCCTACTACTAGAATCAGGTAATGCATAACATGTGACAACTATCATTATCATCATGAATAGTCATCTACTATCTTTATCCAATTGATATAGAGGTATATAATGGAAACATATAGAATGCCATCTTGTAAGCACAAGGTCCTCTCCATATATTTTATTCATCTGCTCATCTTTCTCATCACTACTAATATGGTATATCAGCTCACCTTGTATGGGTAGCCACACTATTCGATGGATATCCTCCGATAAAATGGTGATCTCACCTATCAGTAGTAAGAATGTGTTAGTGGTTGAATCCCATATCTCAATGAGTACCATTAACATCACTACATCTTTAGGTACATGTTGATATTACTTCATGCCTCCTAGGCCCACCTCAATCATATGATCCTAATCTACATCAGTCATGCCTTGATTTACCTTATTGAGTATTTGGGGCACTCTACTATGTATATGTATCTTCTCCCTTCCTTGAAAGGTTATACTAATACCTTAGTTTACCTATTTCATCAAAATTTTCCTACAAATTTTACCTATTAACCCTACACCCTTCCTTCACCTACTCATCTCAAATATAAAACCTATGCCTAATCCAACCTATACCCAAGACTTACCTTCACCTTCACATATTATAACATTTCTCATCCACATAAATACTAATCATAACCCTTATTTAAACAAACCATTAAATTATTATTTTTACCCTTAACTTACACAACCTTTCTAAATTACCCAAACCCTAATTTCTAAACCAAACTTTACATCATTCATCGATCATTGATGGTCAAGTGTCAACCGATGATGGTTCCTTTTGGAACCTTCACCAATCAATAATTGACCATTAATGGTTTGGTCATTGACCACCAATAGTTTGGCCATTAAATATTGATATTCCATGTATGAGTTACTTGATGATCACTTATCGACCAATAATGATCGATAACAACCACTAATGGTCTACACATTAACTTCTTAATGGTCACCTATTAACTGATGATGGTTGATAACAACCATTGATGATCACTATGTGGTTACTATCGATGAACCAAACCTAACCCTAGTATCCTAAATCTATCAAAACATCCATAATATCAATTACAAACTTGTTTAAACATATTCTACCTTCCCCTACCTATACTACCCCTCCAACATTTCACCCCCCTCTACTATTTTTAACTCTAGATTACAAAACCCTAACCTTATACCTATCCCTATCCCTAGGTCTAACCCACCCATAATCAAACAAATAAACCATTAATTTAAAACATAACATTAAAATTTTAATTACACCTCCTATCTCATTTCATGACTATCATCATGGAGGAGCTCTGGGAACTACCACTACCTAGCCCCATGCTCTCCTTCATCCTTGTTACTTCTTGGTTAGTTGCTCTGGCTTAAAATTCCATTCTCAATCACCCTCACCTAATCCACCTCAATCAACACAATCACTCACACACTTAGACTATTTTCATTTCTTTCATCACATAATGTAAGTGTCATCTCCATGATTTTTCAAATGAGGTAGAATAATCCAAAATTGACTTTTAAACTTGCCTATTTAGGGTTGACGTCTAACCATTGATGGTCATTGGGCAACTATCGATGGTTGACCCTGATCATTGACGGTTGATGTCTTAACATTTTTTCCATTACAACTTAAAGTTTTTAATAATAACCACCTTACATTAACCTCCTTACCTCCACCATACCATTAGAGATTACCTTCTCTACCAATAATTGATCCAACCATGTAACATCATAATTGGTTATTTTGGCCCAAATTTTACATGTTTTGTGATGACCTTGCCTTGGTCACTTTGATTGCTATGACTACATTTCCATTTTGAACAAATTAAACTCATATTACTTTTGCACATCAACCTAATTATGTCTTCTCAAGAGCACTTCCTACCTTAGATACCTATGAATACACTCACCTTGCCTAGGAGACTTGTATTTTATGAGTGCAACCATAACTACGACACCTAAATGTAATCACTTGGTCTACTTGTCACTTGTCTTTCTAGTGTTGACCTTATTTTTACCCAACTAACTCAACTATGGAAAACTAGTCTATGCACACTATGTGATATCACATTTAGTTGTATTTTATGTGCATGTTTTATGCCTCAATGTCCAATCTAACCCATGTTATCACCCACTTAAATCACTTATCAAATCCACACTTGATTATGTTTTACCTCATTGATTCCCAGTTTAAGGTGGAACACTTCCTCCCATACTCATGGCAGCTAAACCTTTGACCCAACCTTCTATTTTTTGTTTTGTAACTTGTTGATACAAACTGCATAACAAAAAGGGGTAAAATATAGACACTAAAAAATCATACATGATGGTTCTAGATATCACACTAATCTTTGAACCACCCATGTACCCCTTTGGGACCAATTCACAACCTTTTAACCACCCAACCTTGTCAAGATGACTAACCCTGAGCATTTTTATCTTTACCCTCTCAACTATCGATGGTTGACCCCAAACTACCAATGGTTAGCCTCAACTATCGATGGTTAAATTCAAACCACCTCAAGGGTTAATTATCACTCAACTATAGCTTGATTTTTTATTTTTAGTTGTTTAATCCATATGCATGATCAATGCATATCAAGGCTAAAATTATATAGCTTGTTGAACCTAATATTTAACCTCTTGTTTCATCACTCCCTTTTTTCTTTATAAAGAGAAGAGGAGGAGGAGGTAATGATTAGATTCTAGTATATCAGATCTTCTTATGTAGGTATTATTCTAATGAACCAATAACCATGACAGGGATCAAAAGTGTTGTTTCTCATCAATCAATATCCAAGTTATCATCACTCTATCAAAATTAATTCAAAATCTATAACAAGTTTTCAACCATTTACCTCAATATCCTTCCAACAAAAATTGAATCTACGTATATATTTTTAGTAATTAGTCCCTTTGTTTCTCTCTATAACTTCTCTTCAACCTTCTTAAACAAACTTATTTTACCCAAGCTAAATATGATAGTAACCATCGACAGTCACTTAACCATCAATGGTCTACCCTTAACCACTAATGGTCACATAACCACTGATGGTCATACCCAACCACCAATGGTCATTATGTGTTAGTTCAAAGACTAAGCTAATTCCACCTATTAGACCCTAACTAAATCCCACTTTTTGATTTTTTGCCTAATCATGGAACATCACCCTATTTTTTGAACCATGCCTGATTTATTTAGCTTTAATATTTAATAATTTATTTTTATAATTAATCAATTTATATTTTTTCAAACAATTCTTGTATTTGAATTTTATATCTTCTATTATTTATGCAAGTAATGTATCTTTTATTTCCAAAACTTAATTGTTTGAAAGCATAGATTGATAGCCTCCAAGGAAGTCTTCTACTTCTTGGATCTAGCTTGCTAGGCAATCCACCCTACTATCTAACTAATCAACCATTTTCTTAGTGTTTTCTTATCTGTAGGTCATCCTCCAAAGACAAAGAGGAGTATCTACAACCATCTAGATCATAGAGCATAAACCAAATCTAGGTTCTACTAACCTCACCCTTCTTTCAAGTTTTACATCTTTATTCTTAGAAATAAAGCAAAATTTACATGAAACATAGCTACATATGATGTCAAAAGGTCAAATGAGCTAATAAAATAATTTATTATTTCCTAGATATTCTAAAAATATGAGTTACAAGCTCACAAATATCTAAAGTTAGTTGTCATGCCTCACAAATATCTAAAACTGAGGTGTCAAGATTTTGTGAGTGTTTTGACCCTACCCTAGGTTAGCTTGACTCAACCTAGGTTAATTTAGACTCAACACAAGTTAAAATTTTACATAACCTCTATAACATTAGAATTAATTCTTAGAGATATAAATACAAGTGCCCACACCATATGCCAATAATATTTTGTGTGTAAGGTTATTCTATTGGAATAACTTATTAAAGCCTTTGAGAGTAGTGTTATAATACCTAATTTATGCCAAGCTTCACACCAAGCCATAGGTGACTATGGGAGAGATGATACCACTATGGAAGAGCATTTGTATAAGACTCAAATTTTCATAGGTTAAGCATGAACATCTTTATGCCAACAATTAAGCATCAAATTTTATAGAGGTAATAAAGTTGTATTGTCTTTATCTCTATTTTGTGACTTACTTATTATGTTATGCTCTCTCTAGTTTTTAAGCAAGAGTGTTAGTCCTAGTGTATTGTTATGCTTGATTTTTAGTCATTTAGACTAATAAGGGACTAATCTACATATTTTTTACTCTTTGAATAGCTAAGGTACATAATGGCATGCCTAATAAGACCATGCATCCTATATGGCCAAGAAGAATGATATGCTAACCTTAGTTCTACTAACAAATCCATTTAATTATTCAAGTTTATAATTTTAGCCTTGAAATATACCTTAATATATTTTTTGATTAAATAGAGGCTTTACCATTTCCATGCTTGTTTGTGATATTTATTAGTGGAAAAATAGTAGCTTTGTAATGGTGGCTTTAACTTACTAAATGGTAGATTTACTTTATAGAATTGGTGGCTTTGCTCTTATTGAACAGTAGCTTCACTAAGTGATCTTACTCTTTGTTTAAGTGTTTTATAACTTATATCATTAGCTTAACCTAACCTAATCAGTGGCTTTGCCTTGATAAATAGTCTCTTCACCAAAGTTGCTCTTTGTGTCTATGTTTACAAAAAATTAGTGGCTTTGTCATGCTAAATGGTGGCCTTGCTCTATGTTTTTATAAAACCCAAGGACTCAAAATGGATTGTTGTTTACTCACTTTATTTTTGGCTTCTAGGTAAAAAAAACCCCTAAAATATTGCATGACCTAAGATGGAGAGAGAAGCTTAAATATTTTTAAAATCTCACACACATTTTGTTTATTGCTTAAACTTCACTTAGTCAAATTTGTCTTTTAGTTGCTTTCAAAGTTTTTACAAGTGAAAACAAGGCCCAGGGGCCAAAATTTTGATCACACTTTGATTGGGTTCTATTAAAAGGAACATACATTTTAGTTAGGGCTCTTAAGAGCTTTTTCCAATTTATGTTTATTTATTATTATTAACTAAATTTTAAAGTTTTTTTTAACTAGTTTCCTTGTTTGTGGAAAATAAAAAGCTATTGCATGTATGCTCTCCCCCATCCCCTTTATGGGACTCAGGTGACCAAAAGTGCTTAGTTTATTATCTTGTTTAGTTGGTCTTGATGAAAAGAATTTCACGTATGCTCTACCTAAGCTCTGAGTGACTTGGGTGACCTAGAAATTACCTCTAAAGTCTTTCTTGTTTCAACTATTTATTTTTATGCATTTGGCTTGTGGGTGAGAGTTCATCACCTCCCTATGAGTTCTTTAAGGGTGTGTTGACTTGGGATTTCATCTCCCAGCATTTTACAACCCCACTCAATGGTGGGGTATACAAATTAGGTAAACTATGGGATGGGATAGTGGTGATCAATTAGCCTAACCATCCAAATGGGTACTCGGGTCATGTAGCATCCAGACATCAAAATTCACTAAGATGTACATGAATGAATTTTTTATGTAAAATATTAGACCATTGCATGACAAGCTAGGTGATTTGGACTCAATTGGCATGATTGTACCCTTGTGTTAGCCACACTTGGGACCATTTAGTGCATTCAATATTTATATATTTTAGTTAAACCCCACTTCAAAATTTCTTGCCAAATGTTGAGTGATCCTCACTCTAAGTTCATCCCACATATCAATGCCTGAAAGATAGAGGAGGTTGTAAAAACTCTACCTACACCTATACTTTAATTTTTTAGGTTAACATTTAATTCCTCATAAGCAATGGTATATTGGTGGAAACTTTGGTGGAAGCTATGCACACCCATGTTAGTTTTAGATATAAGATGAGCCATTAGTGATACTTTACTTCCTTTGATTTACATGTGTGTTTTTAGACTAAATTTTTTTGTTTGTATTATCACGTCAAAATGAGTCCAAAATGTCACATTGTTTTCACACCCCTTTATTGTAAGAGGTGTTAGTCTATCTATTTTTTGTGTCACACTTTTTTTCCTTGGAGTTTTATTTCAAAACTATTTGTGTGTCATGTTTTTTAAATGAGGTGTCATTATGATACCTATTTTATCTCAAACGTTTGCCTTGGCTTTTTGAGTCCAAAACCATTGTTATGTCATTTGTTTGAAGGAGATTTATTATGCTACCTAAATTGTTTCAAATTTCTTGTTACTTTTGAAACGAAGTTCCAAGACATTTTTATACCTCTCTTGTTTCAAATACATAGTTATGCTGCCCATTTTGGTCTAGCCCTTTTGCCTTAGAACATTCATCTTTTTACGTTAAATCTAAAAATCAAAATTTTAAAGTGTAAATCCTAAACTAATCAAGTTTACACCAAAGCCTTATCTAATTTGGGCTTAGTTTGTCTACCTTCTGTGTTTGGATTATGTTACTTGGGTTGATTTCCTATTTGATCTAAATGACCCCTTGCCTAGACCTAGCAATTATTGTTTATCTTTTACTTTTTTGGAGATTACTTTGAGATAGGTTGTTACCACATGCCTTTTTTGAAGTTTGTTGTGCCAAATTTTGAGTGTCCTAGTTTTATTGTTCCAAAAGTATCTTGTGAATCAAATATCGAGTCTTAGTGAGCTAATGACCGAGTGTCATCTGAGCCAATTACCTTATTTTAGTTTATTTTTTGAGTTCTTGTTTGAGTTATTTATTTTATATTCTAGCCTTTTTTTTCACATTAGAATGATTGTAACCACATTTTGGAAAATCATTTCTATCATTTGATCCTAGTTTATAATTTTCTAATCTATCTAAACACTTTCATCATTGATTATAACTACCTTTGTTAAAATCAATACCTTAGCCATATATGATATTTGAGCCTTTGTGTTAATTTTACCACTAATTATAACCATCTTTGGTCAAATCAATATTTTTGTGTTAGATTGGTTTTACATTTTTTTGTTCTTTCCTTTGCCTAGTTTAGTTGTTTATATCTTTGTGCCTCTTTTGCAGAGCTAGAGGTTATTTATCTTTAGACCTCAATTATTTTTTACCTTTATACCCTTCATTTTTCCTGTGACATATCCATGGATCTAAACATTCCTTGTTACACACATAACAGGACCATGTATAATCTAGGCTATGAGAACTTTATGATCAATGACCCTTTTATTCAAGAGTCTATGATGACATAACTTATGAGATGGATCCTTATCCATCTTATAACATTCCATACATTAAACAAAGGCATGAACCTTTAGATAATATTTGGTGATTTTACCCCCTTATCTTAGGCTAAGATCTAGAGCAAATGACATAATACCTTTCTCAAACCATGCCTAACATTGAAAAAAGCCAACAAAAAGAGCCCTATTATACTACAACACCAACACAAATAAGCTATGATCCATAATTGTTTGAATGTCATTTGTTAGATAATAAAGATGAAGTTTTTGTTAGATTTTTTAAATTAGGAGCCAAGTTTCCACCAAACTTGCCACATGAAATTTTGAGCAGTTTGATTACAACTCCTAGTAATGTGCCTTGAATTCAACCATTAAAATAGGCATCAACTAGTTATAGTCAAGATTTAGTCCAAATGCCATAGCAAAACCAAAATACACTTGAAAAATGGAAAGGCCATAGGGATTAACGAATGAAACATGTACAACAAGCATACCAAAACTATCTCAACCTAGCTCACAATATTAATGTGAGGGTTATTTCTAACACACCAATTACTGAGAAAGATCCATCAATAGGGAAATAAATAGATGCTTCAAGATATGCAATCTAAAATATAGACCCATTTATCTAAATCATGTTGGTTGGTGACATGTATAATATCCATATTTTTATGGAAGAGATTACCACTCAAATAGAAGACCTCTCTCAAATGTTATGAATAATACGCAAGTGCATTCTAATTTAAACCAAAGTGGATCTAGTTTGTCATTGAGTAATGCATAACACATCCCTCAAAACAATACCATGAGTGGATTTCAATAGCAAGGGATAGATATGACTATTCACTAAAATCAATAAGCAATCTCCATTCCTCAGTTATTTGTTTCTTTGAGTGTGGAATAGGGGGTAACAAACCAACAACATACCAACTTACCACCATAACAAGTGTAGAACACTATGCCACCTCAATAACTAATAATGAATGTTTCACCACAATAAGCATAGACCAACATACCTTATAAATCATAAATGTTTCCTAACCAATAGTGTGTTTTTGTTGGTCATAAAATGCCAATTGGCCAACAACAAAAAATACCAAACCCCAAATAATTTCCTAACTAACAATAAGTGCCTCTTCAACAATAAGTGTCACTTCAACAATAAGTGTTAATTTAATTATAGGTGTTTAACCAACAATAAGGTTATTATGTATAATAGGTACCAAGTATTAGGTAATAATTACGTTTCACCTAATAGGTATCACACATGCAACAAGGATCCAACTATCAACACCTCTAACAATAAGGAACTAGTCAACAACATGTTCCCTATACATAATAGGGTTAGACAAGTAGGTAAAAAGTTACCTCCTAAACCCAATAATACCAAAACATTTCATAGATCCAAATGTCATTATCATATCCATAGTTCACTAGTCAGGGTTATGTATCTAATATAAATCAGAATGATTCAATAATACCATATTATGTATCCATAGTATAATCCTAATTCACGGATACACATACCTAGTCATCCAATTATTCTACCAACATTCTATAATATGCCTACCCTAGTCAAGGTATTCCACCTTTAACCATGAAACCTTAATAACAAAAAACCACTCCTTCTAATTTCCTTTACCAAGATTTGCAATAGATGAAGGATGCAATTTAAAATATATAGATTGGAAAATAAACAAAAAAAATCACACTAGATGAGATATGCTCTTACCCATTCTACATGGAGTATCTGCATATACCATTTCTACCAGGTTATGAGCCACCTAAATTTGACAAATAAAAAGGCAAATGTGACCTTAGATAACATCTAAAATAATTCTTTGTTGCCTGCTAGCTAGTGGCCTATAGCAACTTATGCTTCTTCTCTTTCCAAGAAGTCTAGATGGACAAGCCTTAGAAAGGATGTTAAAATTGCTAAAGAATTTTGTACCTAAATTTAGTGATATTTAATATAATTTTATATAACACTTTTCATATAATATTTAGAAAGAGATTATTGTTATGGATTTAAGCCAAGCTAAACAAAAGACTAGTGAAAGCTTCACTGTATAGATCACTAGCATGTCAATTTACTCATAATTTACCAAATAAAGAGTTGGTTTTAATATTTACTAGGAGCCTACATAGAAAAATATCATACCATTTTAACCTAAAATGTTCTCATACATTAAAAGAGGTTATAGATAAAGTAATACATATTTATAAAGCCCTTATCAATAAAGGGATAATCAAGTTATCCTCTTCTAACCAGAACTAGAACTAGAATCAAGGCTAGAACCATAATCAAAACCCAACTAAAATATTGGGTTTAACACCACCTTAAACCAACAACAATGAGATACATAAACCCTAAAACCATAATAATAATGTTATTAGTAATGAGGTTACTAAATCTCACCTCGTTCAAATGGTGAAAACATTAGTTGTATGTTTACCTCTACCCACTCAACAGCCACATCCCCCATACATTCAACCTAGACCTCCATAAAACCAACTGCCATAAAATTAAAACTAATTGCAATCCCCTCCTCTAAGGATAATATCACCCATTTCTATACCATTCAATGACCATTGTGAGCCTATTGAAATTATGTTCCAAAGATTGGTTCAATCAAATATGATTAGCTAGTTGATATTGAAGTTATTTTTTGAAGGGATTCATTTTCCTAATTGGTACAAGGAACATGAATTTTGTGAGTACCATCATGTTAGAGGACATTATATAATATTGTGTATCTAAATCATGCATTTGATTAGGAATATGATGGAAAATAGAGAGATATAAAGAGAGACCCTTCCTCCTACAAACAATCATAACTTGGGTATCTACCAAAGTCTATTTCCTTGATATAATAATAATAACAACTAGTAGTACCAACAACAGAAATAATAGTGATGGAAAACTCCACCACAAAATCAATAGCAATAATTCCAACCATAAAAATAATAGTAAAATGGTTGAAACCAAGGGAAAAATGACCAAATAAACCAAGGAGTTCATGCCATTGCATATACCTATAACATTTTTCTAGGACACATTTTAAGTGGTCAGGTTTTTGATACCACTATCAACCCTAGACCAACTATAAATAGACCTAGAACTTCACTCAATAGTTCATATTTGTTGACTAATGCTTACCAACCTCCATATACTAGTGATTATTCTATAGACTATGTTGATCTCTATAGACTATGTTAATAATTAGGCTTCGTAGTGTCCAAGAATCATCATTCCAAGCCTCATTACCTACCCATCCAACTACCAAATCTAAGTTTTAGATTCATATTTCACAATCTTAACTTGATGATCCAAGGTCACTATCAAAATACTATAGCCAAATACTAAAAATAAGCCTAATCATCCTTCCTTGCCTATCAAAAATAAACCAACTGATAAAACTAAGGGGAAGACATATGATATTATATAACAAATGAAGATGACACCTGCACACATATCCATCATGGATTTGTTTCATATTTCTACCATCTATAAAGACATCTTAAATGAGTATTTAAACCAATGCATTATGCCAAATTATATCACTCTAGATAAATCCCAATCCATAGTATAACACTTGTCCCTTGGCCAATGTCTCACCTTTGACTAAAGTGATATGTTTTCTCTAGGCCCTTTACATAATAACTTATTATACATTGAGGTCAGTATAATGAACCATAGAGTTAAATGTGTCCTTGTAGACAATGGTTTGGGTCTCAATATTGTGTCTCTAAAGTTGGTCAAACATTTTGGATATACAGTAGTTGACTTACAGCCAAATACCATCATTATATAGGCATGTGATAATGAAGAATGGAAATCTCAAAGTACTATTAGCTTATTAGTGGTCATTGGGTCATTGACCCATGACACTTTATACCATGTTTTAAACCTAGAACTATCTTATAATCTATTATTGGGTTGACCCTAGACCCATGAAATTTGGGTTATACCTTCTACATTGCATTAGTGTATAAAATTTCCACATTTAGGAATGAAAGTGACTATGCCAACTGATCTTTAGCCATATTAATATTGTAAACACCTTGAGGTTGAATATAAAAGATACAACTACTAGTTTGGCATGATTCAAATGGAGAAAGAGCCAAAAAATGAAAATCCATTGAATCAAGCCCAAAAGTTAATTACATTGACCTAAATAGTTAAGCCTCTACTTCAACCATGCCTCCACTAGAAATTTCTAACCACTTGTATATAACTGAAAAAGGTATCAGAGAATACAGTACCCATAATGCATTTCATATTCCCAAATTGCCTAAAAATCCTAAATATTATAGGATACCTAAGGCCAAAACTACTCGTATGGAGTGGGAAACTAAAGGAAAATCTCAATTGAACAAGCCCATTATTTTTAGACTAGTCTCTGGCCTATAATATGACCCCTTAGTAGAAGATGATTCATGGTTGTACACTGATGAATTAGCTTACTATTACTAAAGTGTGAAGTATCATATTCCTAAATGGATTATAGAGTACCTATATTATGAAGGTAGAGGCTTAGGGATACATCAACTAGGCATGATTGAACTAGTTTCAATGACCAAGTACAAGGGGACCCATGGTATTGGATTTAAACCATTTGGTGGTGACCTTGCATATCTTATTCATATTCCAACACCAACAACTAGTGACAATGATGTTGGCAATGATGTAGGGTCTAATTATAACATCTATGATGACCTTGCCACTATAAATTTATTTAAACCCATGTCATTTGCATTATTAATCCTATTTATCAACCTTTATATTTAACCTTTTAACATCCATAATTGATAGACTGGAACCATAAACAGTCAACAATTCCATTAGATGGGTTTGAAAATGATGAGGCCATATATGAATTTTTGGGATTGAGGAGTCAAATTCCTCTTAGGGACCATAAGCAGGGCTTTGATATTAGATTGGATCTTATAGCCTACTTCAGAGAGTGGGTGAACTTCCCTAGCCAAAAAAAAAAAAAATCAAACATTGAGGTTTGAAATTTAAAACCTCTTTGAGGCACTTTCTGACTAGGGAAAAAGTAAAGAGAAAGGAAAGTCTCCTGGTGAAAACTAGTTTTTGGTGCCATTACATAGGGATGTTCACCCCACTTCCTATGAATCATAGGAGATCTATAGCCTACAATTTATTTATGGATTATATATTAGTACTAAGGAGCATTACTATTTTAAATATATTATTTAAGAGTGCCCTAAGGTATTTGTATCATGGTCGATGCTAGCATTAGGATATTATGATTCATCTTGCTTATGATAATTAGACAAGCTAGTCTATCTAGAGGACTTTTCCATTACTAATTCGTTCAACTCCTTGCCAACCATTCTAAATGATGGTTCTACACTTTTTGTGGAGGATACTTCAAATTTGAACATTGGGACTCTAGAGGACCCAAATTGGATTAAATAAGGCACATACTTAATTGAGGAGGAATGTGAAGCTTTTACAACCCTTTTGATGAAATTTGTTGACATATTTGCATGGGCATATTTGGACATGCTAGTTTTGGACCCTACCATGGTTTTACATCATCTCATTATATACCTTGATGCCAAGATCATTAAATAAATGTTATGTAATATACATCCTCATATTTTTGTGATAGTCAAGAAAGAGTTAGAAACACTCTTAGACATGAAATGCATTAGGCTAATAGCCTATTTAGAGTTGACTTTGAACATTGTGCTAGTAATCAAGAAACTAGAAGGTATCAGGATCTGTACTTGTTTTAGAAATATCAACAAAGCCTACTCAAAAGATGACTTCCCTTTGCCTAATATCGACATGATAGTCAACTCAATGGTTGGATATGAAATGCTCTCTCTAATGGATGGTTTTTTAGGTTATAATCAGATTAGAATAGTATCAAAATACCAATACATGACTACATTCACCACTCTGTGGGAAATTTTTTGTTATCAGGTGATTTTTTTTGGACTTAATAATGCCAGAGCCACTTATGAAAGAGATATGATAATGATTTTACATGACATGATGCTCAAAATTATTAAGGACTATGTTGATGATATCCTAGGTAAATTAAATACCTATTCTAATCATCCAACTATACTACAAAGAATATATGAGAGACTTCATGAGTACAATTTTAGGCTTAATTTGAATAAATGTGTATTTGGCATAATTTTTGGTAAACCATTAGGTTTCATTATCTCTTGCATGGGCATTGAAGTTGATCAAACCAAAGTTCATGAAATTATAAAAATGACACCACAATCTACCTTGAAATATATTTATAGTTTTTAGGGTAAAATTTAATTTACCATATGCTTTATCTCATAATTAGCTAACAAATTCCATCCATTTACACACTTACTAAAGAGAGGTGTTATATTCTCCTAAAATGAAGAGTGTCAAAAATCATTCAATCATATTAAATAATATCTTTCGAAACCTATTGGAATTATAGATACTTATATTTGTGTTGAATTAATGACATTAAAACAATCATTCAATTTCACTTATCATTCATGAAGTATTCATTCAAACACATACATCAACCAATCATAAATAAGCATCCACATAAGCATATAACCTATGAACACAAGAGATATGTGGGAAATATTCAAGGGGGATAAAACCCACTAAAACATATCTTGGAATATATTCTTATAAGTAATTAATCAATATTTAGTGAGGTACCAACCCCACAAGGAGCACTAACCCCTCACTAGTAGAGCACCAACTCAACTAATCCTTTAACAAACACCAACTTGTAAGGAGGCACCAACCCCCTAAGTAACTCAACACCAAATAATCCACATAGAACCTCTAATCACCTTTTTACACATATTTCTCACTCAACTGATGATGATCACCTTATTTTTGTCTTATCACTCTTTTATCTCTCTCAAATAACCCATTAGGCCTCTTCACTCAACTAACCCTCTTCTTGGCAGATTTAGGTCATATGACCTTGATAATAATATATAGAATAAAAATTATAAATTCATGACATTTTAAAAATACCTTTATTATGGTCATAAATCCCTCTACCTAGTTTCCAAACTCTTATTTCATTCGTTCACCATGCCATTATTCTAACTAGTCAAATTAGGCCTATTAGACCTTTTTATACTTGACTCTTGATTTCACAAACCTTGGTTAGAAAAAAACCTATATTTACTTGTATCACCCTTTTAATATATCAAAAAAACACATTTAATAGGATAAAAACCCACTACATATGTTTGTCTCCACTCATAAGGACCAAAATCACCATTAGACCTAATGCAATTAGGCCTTCTCAAAGCACACATTTCACCTTGACCACATTAGAACATCTTGAGACTCCAAAAATGGATTAAAAACTTCACACTTAAATTATATCCCTTCTAATCTCACCTTATATCCCCAACACCATTTATCACATTTCACTCCTTGAACCACACCATTAAGCCTACTCATAATTAGGCCTTCTTACTACCAAAAAGTTTGCTTTGAATATCCAAAGTATACACTCAAATTTTCCACATAATTATATAAAAAAATCATATTAATATAACATTCATGACATAAATTTCATAACCATGTCCATTATACTTAACCTTATATTAAAAAATACCTTAAACTGACCACTCCCATATGCTCACTCAGAACTACAAGCAGGCTTCAAAACCTAGTCAAGAAACTTTAACTTTTCACACCTTCATAAGAATTTATCACGAATAAAAAATAAATTAAAATGAACCTATAATACCTGTATAACAAATAAATGTGAATTATATTCTTTAATTATAGTTATAATGACTCAAGAACATCAATTTTACTCACACACAGAAAAATGCCCATAGCTCCAAAACACAGTCATAGAAAGAATGACTTATAACACCTGTAGATTAATTTTCATGAAATTAAAATGGGTTAATATGATCCTAAAATATCCTTATATTAACTTATAACAAATATATTATATTTTCAAATATCAATATTTTTCTTACATACCAATCTCATGTATTTACTGTACACAGACCTCACTATGTTAGACAAGTCAGATTGAGATCAATTTTATACAATACACAAGTTTCTTCAAAACTTATTTAAATTATTGATATGTATTATAGGTCTTTAAAAATAATCTATTGAAATTATATCCATCCCTAATCCACTGCAACACATCCCTAATCTCATTCCCACTTCTGCCTATTTTTTGCACTATCTTCCTCACTAGGCCTTTTTAGTGATAGACCAAATTCCAAGACTAGTTTAGCATATTTTAATTCTATAAATTGCTCAAAAACTTACATGGACACATAATAAAATTCTCACACATTATTTTTTGATAATTTTCATGCTTTGACCTAGTCAACCTTAACTACGACATCAAAAATCTAAGAAATAAGGGGTATCTTGTAGCTTCCACTCACTCTTTTGACAGACCAATGCCACCTAAAGGTACTTGGTAGATTTATTTACATTATCAAATAATAAAATTAGGTCATCCAATTCATTCTAATAAATTTATATCAATATATTCTATACCAAGTCATTATTAGGGTTTTAGAGAGGGTTAAGACCACCTTATAGTCTTAACAATAATTTATAAATATTGGGCCCTTAATCCACAAAATAATACTTGGAATCTTGAGTTATGATCCTTACCCAACTTCCATGAAATTATTAGGATCTCATTAAAATGTTGCACATACCAACAAGCATAAGAAATTCTTTCTTGGGTCTGTAATACCTCATTTTATGCACATAGAAAACCTTAAAACCACATTTCAAAGTTTATTTTTTAGAATTTGAACTTAGATTTGATCAACACACTTGACACATCCTTTCATATCTTTGATAATTGTCGCATGATATCTATCATCTTGGAAACTAAACTCAACCCCTCTTTAGGCCACACTAGGTCTCTTTGCACTTTATCCCTTGAACTACTAGTCACACTTAGACCTTCAACATATCATGAAAATTCATTATTATGTCATAAAACATCATACCATGCTTACATAATACCAATATTCTTTTCACAAGCCTCAAACTACTCACCTTATCATGTTACCAAGCCTATGCCTTCTCACTAGGTCTCTTAATGCAAATGAATAAGCCATGAACTAGCCTTGATATCTCCTCTCAAGGATTATCTACCTTAAACACATGTTTACATAGTTTAAAACATCTTCTGAAATGACATACCACTTATTTGTCTCCTTCATAAGTCTTGAAAACATTTCATGGTACCTTATTAGGCTAGACAGGGTCTAGGACTAGTCTAATTGTATTCTTAGGCTTAAAAACTTACCCCTATAATTTTACCTTTAAACTTGCCTAAGTGTTCCCAAACTTTATATGAATGCTTGGGTATCCTTGAAAATCCACTCATAGCTATGTGTATCCATCTTACCATAGCACCATCTTCATACACATGCTCATGATATGATAATGCTCCTTAAGACTAGTGATATTCTTACCTTGTATCTTGATCTTGACCTTGATGTGTCATCAACCTCTAAAGAATTATCAGGTTGCTTTTAAATTATCTACCAGTAGAGAGACAATAGGTTTCCTTCAAATTCTCTTTTTTCATAAGACTGTGTCACATACCACTTCGCCATACATGACACCAACATTGACTTTGACATTAATGACATCCATCTTGACCTTGACATCAATGGCAAAATTTATACCACAACACGAACAATAGGAACATACCTCAATAAACCCAACTATTTTATTACCACCAATGTTAAACAAAACCATAATTCTTTACCTAGTAGTAATCAAGAATGCCTTGGGGGCACTTTTGGCACAACATGATGAACAGGAAAAAAAGCATGTTGTGTATTATCTAAGCCAAACATTGGTCATGTATGAGCACAACTATATGTTGATTTAAAAATCATATTTAGAAATGGTGTTCTCAACCCAAATTTGTGTCATTATATGTTTTTAAAAAAAGACCATTATTATTGCCAAACTAGATCCACTTAAGTATTTACTTTCTAGATTAGCTCTACAAGGATGCAAGGCAAAATGATCATCCTATTAAGTGAGTTTGAAATTAATTATGCCAACTAGAAGGCCATTAAGGGGAAAGTACTCACAAATAAACTTATTGATTATCCTCTTTAGGATACTCAATCTCTTACATTTAGATTTCCAAATGAGGCCATTATGACCACTGAAGAAGCAGATGCACCTCCCGAGGCTGAATAGTGGATGACATACTTTAATGGATCATTCACAAATCATGGGTTAGGGGCTAGAATATTATTTGTTACACCATAAGTGGATCTCATTCGTAAGTCCTTTCATATTGGATTTCCATGTGACAATAACATGGTTGATTATGAAATATTCATTGCAAAGATTCGTCAAGTAATATAGTGGAACATTCAACATTTAGTGGTGTATAATTATTCTTAATTAATCATCAATCAAGTCATAGCCTAGTACCAAACCAAGGATGAGAAGTTTGTACCCTATAAATCTATGGTCAATAATCTTAAGCAACATATTACCCACATCCAATTTGAAATAATACCTCAGGGTAATAATAAAATAACTAATTCCATAGCCACTATTGGATCCATGATCCAGATCATGGATAGAATAGGGGATTATCACTTTCTTTTTTAACATCTCTTGGCACCAGAACATGAATAATCAACCATCAAGATGGTTTATGACATTGTTGGTCCCACATCTCCCTAGTACTTAGACATATATGACTATCTTCAAGACCAAACCATGCCTCCTAATTTATCATGTAAAAAACAAAAAGCCTTTACCTATAAAGCCTTTCACTATACCCTACTTGGACCAACCTTGTATTTTAGAAGCTATGATAGAACTCTGCTTCATTGTCTACCTTCAATAGAATATATAATATGATTGAGGGAAGTCCATGAAAGAGTGTGTAGATCCCACACTACCAGAGCAATCTTAGCCAAAAATTTACTACATACTAGTTATTATTAGCCACTAATAGAAGTAGATGCAGCTACATATGTCAATAAGTGTGTCAAGTGTTAGAAGCATGCCAATCTGATTCATGCTCCATCTAAGGTTCAAACCATTGATAACACTATGTCTTTTCTCAATGTGGGGACTTGACCTTATCGACAATATCCATCCAACATCTTCAAATGGCCATAAACACATCCTAGCTACTATTGAGTATTTCACTAAGTGGGTGGAAGCCATTCCCCTGACTTATGTCACTAGTAAGAAAATATCCAAGTTCATATTCAACTATCTCATTTGTTATTATGTCATCCTCTCTAACATTATATATGATAATGGTGGATAATTAAAGAATAAAAATATGAAATCACTTTATTCTCAATACCATTTCTCTACCGCTTATTATTTATAAGACTATAACCAAGCTAAGCCTTTTAATAAAACCATTGTTAACATTCGGAAGAAGATTATCAATGACACTAGTTGTAATTGGCACTTGTACCTATTTAACACCCTTTGGGCATACCTTACCATATTTCATATTCTTAAAGGTGATACACCTTATTCACTTATTTATGGAACTATAGCCATTCTTCCCATTGAGTTCAAGTTACCTTCTTTCCAAATTAAAATTGTAGCACATCATCGATGATGAAGACTATAGAGTAGATTTCTTGCAATATCTAGACCTACTTGATGGAAAATGCTAGGCCACCTTGAATAATCTTGAGGATTATCAAAACTGATTAAAAGTCCAATATAATAGGCCATTGACCATCATGAATTTATGTTTGGTTACCTGATGCTAAAGGAGAATCACAAAAATGTAAACACCGAAAACAATAAAAAAGGAAAGTTCCAACTGAATTGGTTAGGGCCCCAGTAGTTGTTACCAACTATGGTTGTAAATCATACAAGTTCACTACACTAGAGAGAGATGAACTTGATGAACCAATGAACATATTACACTTAAAACATTTTTATGCTTGAGGTACTTAGATTATTGTCTACAAGGATCATCTAAGTTGTGTGATGATGAGTACCCATCCTTTGTATTATACCCCTTACCATTATACCATACCCTTAAACTTCCCTAACCATCTCTTTTTACCTAACCCTGCCTATCACATTTGGCCTTGGTTTTGATTCATTTATACTTTAGGCATGTTTTATGGTTAATGATAGATTCAATTATAGTAGTTATTTCAAAATTAAATGTTTGAATGGTAGTATATAAAATCATTATGACAGTGGTCCTAGAAATTGCATCCTTTGATTATTGTTACATTTTCATATCATGTTACTAATTAAAACTACCTATGGAAAAATTAGTACCACTAATCCTTTACAATTATTTCCTAATTATAAATGCCTATGGTAAAATTAATAGCAACATCTTTACCATGTATTGTCACATCAGCTTGCCATTCTTATTATCATTTGCCTTTTTATTTGCCTTTATCTATAACTTGTTGGTACTTAATCAGATACCTTTTGTGTAGGTGTAAC
The DNA here is from genome assembly GCA_037957365.1 of Torreya grandis. Classification (NCBI taxonomy): domain Eukaryota; kingdom Viridiplantae; phylum Streptophyta; class Pinopsida; order Cupressales; family Taxaceae; genus Torreya; species Torreya grandis. Next base: position 74,269 of record JARHVA010003746.1, on the reverse strand, counting down.
TATAGTGACTTGAGGTCCTACAAGACTATGTAGGTAGCACTCAATTCACATTAAGGTTAGCTCAGTCACCCCTTCTCCATGATCTCACCATTTTGCGAGTATGTTTACACCATGATCTCATTATTTTATGAGTTGGACCATTCTATATCTCATAATTCTTGATTAAGTTGAGATGCCTAAAAAATTCAAAAAATGTTTGAAACATATTTAAAAACCCATAAACATTTGAAAAGATCTAAGAAATCATAAAATCATAAAATCATGAAAATTGGCTTAGAATTTCCATGTAAAATATAAAGTCATCAATTTTTTTGGGATGGGCCATTTTGTTTGTTCAGTCTATTTATAAACCACCTTGGTCTTTTTCCTCCCATTTATGGGAGAACTACATCGGCCTGAGGTTTGCACAAACTATGTAGGTAGCACTTGGATATATGGGGTATCTTGGGTTATCTCAGCCTCACCTTCCTTTCTTTTTTGGACATTTCTTTTCCTTAAGGATCCTAGGACTCCTAACTATCTCATGAGTAACCACTTATCATTTAGTTTCCCCATCCTTGTTGGCCTTAGTCGTACACTCTCACCATTTTATGAGATGACATTTTGAGTATTGTGTATTCAACTTTGATACACTAATGACCACTTGGATTTTCTTATGATCTCATCATTTTACAAGTTCATTCTCATTCAAATATTTAGATGTAGTAGATGCTATGAATTATCAATTGAGTTCAATAGTGAATACTCATATCTTGACTTTTAGTGTTGTTTTAGCCTAAACCATACTCTTGCCCTTGTGTGATTTGTTTATTTTGATGTTTTCATAATTGTGAAATGTCATCCCCTCTTTTCTCATGCACTCACCATTTTATGAGATCATCCTCATTTTCCTCTGCAAGTCAATCACGTTTTCTTATCATTCATTTTTTTTATCCCACACCCTGGGAGAACTAAATTTGGCATAAATTTCACATTAGATCTTGTGTCCATATAACCATGTAGGAATTATCCACTTGCCTAATGCATCTATAGTCAACTCAACTACCCCTTATTTTTATTTTATTCCCCCTCATTTCATTTGTTTTGTTTCTTTTTATCTTATGAGCTAGGGTCAATGTTATTTTTACCATCTTGTTTATGTCGTTATCTCCTATAACCTAGGGGCAATGTTTATCACTTTGTTTGTGTCATTATTTCCCTATATCATAGTGACAACCTTGTGCTTTTTGTTCATGTGTTATTTTACCTACATCATTTCCACCTAGCTTAGGGGTCACCATGTCTCTAAGAGTAACACCTCTATTACACACACACACGAATAATTTATTTTTTAGTTGCACTAACATTATGATTAACCATTGTTTGTGTATTATTTTCAGCTTAATTTGTCTATTTTTATATGTTTAAAGTAGTTTGTTTACTGCACTTTTCTTTTCTTTTTTTTTCTATTATTTTGATTATTTTTTTCACTTTGTTTGTTGCATTGTTTGATAGTTTTATTTGATATGTTTGTTTATAGTTGTTTATTTTGTTTAGTTACTATATTTATTTGTATCATGTTTGCTTATTTGTTTATTGGTGTTTTATTTGTGTGTTTTATTCTGTTTATTATTTTTTTTTATTGTTTGTGTTTATTTAGTATTTTGTTTGCATGTTTTGTTTTGTTTATTATTATTTTTTTGTTGTCTGTGTTTATTGAGTTGTTTATTTGTGTGTTGTTTTGTTTATTCATTAGTGTTTAATTTTTATTAGTGTTTTGTTGTTTATTTATGTTTTATTTGTTTTTGTTTGTTAGTGTTTTGTTATTTATTTTTACAAATTATTTATTTTATTGATTTTGTTTATCAATTTTGTTTGCTTGTGTAGTTTATTTATATTTTATTGTTTATGTTGTTTCTTCCTTTTTATTTATTTATATTTTATTTGTCTATTTGTTTTTTTCTATTTGTTTGTTTTTATCTTTTTGTTTGTTTTGTTATTTATTTTACCTTTTGTTCCTTGTTTTCCATAAGATTATTATATTTACACTTCAGTCTTTAATATCTATATCATGTACTTCAGTTGTGAATTTTTGTATTTAGTATTACCCTTAATTTATTTGATATATTTACACTTGGGATTTGATTATCTATATATTATTCCTAAGTTTTTTATATTTACATATAAATTAAATTTTATGTGCTTAGGGGATATATTGTAAATTTAGTTATCCATAACTATCATGCATAATATCACAAGCTAAAGCAAAAACCATCCAAATACCCAAACACATGCTTGAATCTATGAGTAATAAACAAGAGAAACAAATGACTTATTATTATGTTTATACAGGTGAGCATCTTTGAATAAGCATCCATATAAGTCATACAACGTAATTAGATGATAACTAAGATAACATCTCATAAACATGGAATAATAAATAAATGAATAGAGCATACATGAGCATAAAAATTAACAATGTTAAATATCCATAATGTTAGTCAATGCTAAACATGAGATAATTTAAATAATAAGAATGGCAATTTACATATATCATAGGAATATCATATACATATACATTAGCCTTGAAAGACCCAAAAATGAATGTAAGCATATCTCAAATGTCATATACATAAAATATATATACATATCACAATGGTTTCTCAGAACTACATAAGTATACCAATACACTAGGTTCAATGTCATACACCAAAACAAATTCCAAACCATGACAAAATGCCAAAAAATGTCAAGGTCCCTATGATAAACTTTGGATTTGTGTGTCCATGAGACTTGTAGTTGGAAGAGGCCCTTGTGGCCCTAGTGGTCTTGGTGGTGGTGGTCATGACTGATAAATAGACTAGCCTAAGGTACCTAAAACATGAGTCCTAGTCTAAAATAGACTAGATCTGCTCCCTACCCTTTATGTATCCCATATTTCAGAAGTAACAACCTAATGCTCTCTAGGAAAAATAGACTCATAAGATTTCCTATAATAATAGGCCTCATCCTTATCCCAAAGAAATTCCAAAATCATTTATGAAAAAATGGCATGTGTACTAGCTCCTTGAGTTGCATCCCACTCTCATCTGAGTCTATCCATAGTGGTCAATGCTTGATCACACTCACTAATGGCTTCGTCTATCTTAATAGTTAGTTGTCCCTATACCTAAACCATCTTAGATATATCTACCTTTAATTGAGTGATATTTATCTACAATTGAGTCATATCATCATCCCACATGTTTATGGTAATCTACAAATCAAACAGATGATGTTGTAACCCTTCTACCTCCCATACCTAAACACTGACCTCCTACTCAAGCATGCTAGTATCCCTACTTGTTGTGGTTGTAACAATAGGACATAATTGGCCTAGATCTACTTATATGCCCAAAGGCCTACCTAACATAAACCAACATGTACCACCACTATTGAGCTAGGATCCAATATTATCACTTCGAGCCCCCCATCATCTCCATTTCTTATATCTTCTCCTCCATCCCAACCATCTTCATCATCATCCCTTCCTCACTCTCCTACTATGTGTCATTATTACTGCTTGAGGTCTCATCCTTCATCTTCTTGATATCCATAAGAGCATGAACCCCTACTATTAATGGATTTGTAAGCATCAAAGGGTACACCTATACCCATCAGTGCATAAAATCTATATTGACCTTCACATCTATGACTCCTATATAATCCCAGATAACCTATGTTATGATGATGTAGCTCATTGTGGCCTCACTCCTCAAGATCATAAGAGTATCTTGGATAATCTCTCATGTCATGTGTGTAAACTAGTACAACCCCTTAGGTATATTCTATGTAAAGTTGAACTACTTGATTACCTAATTAGGGTAGTACTCCTCTATAATATGATATTATCTCCCATTAAGATAACATTTTGTGGTCATGAATCCCATGTACCATCCATCCTAAAACTACTATAGCTGATAGGTGGGGTATAGCCTCCAAATGAAGAACTATGGTGTCAAATTATCAAACATCTAATAATAGAAAAGCATATCTCCTCTGTGCCCATGTCTATCATCTCTTATCTAAGCCCAACCATAAGTAATGGATCCTTGAGATCCTGCAACCTGTGCATCCCAACTAGGTGCTTAATCACAATATGCTCCCAACCCTAGACTATAAGAAGTGTGTAGGCTTTGATACTACATCTACCTCAAAATGATATTAAGATTAAATCTTTATATAATTGAGCTAGAACTATTGGTTCCCAAGCAAAATGTGTAGAGACCTCTATCATGCTCTTTACAATGCCACACAGGCCCATATAGAAATATTAGTCACTCTTTTTAGGTAAAAATATGGTGTTGACAATGATCATGAGCACAACAAACTCTTGATCAATTAGGGATGGTGGTGATGGATTCCCAATAGGTAAGTCATCTAGTTGAATATCTATATAAGTCTAAATTAGGTGTATATCGACCTTCTCCTAAATCATGGGGATACCTTGATATCTACATAGATCATCAAGCACTATCTATTGTTGTGTTAGTGGTGTTTATAATAAACATCACCTATGCATTAGTATCTTAAGGATACATCAGGTATACTCAAGTGTGATAGTGGCCTCCCTAGTTGACAAGTACAAGGTCAAAATCTCACTATGATAGTGCTCCACTAGCACACTTAGATAAGCTCAATCAACTTAGATAACTATCATTTATGTCACATCATGTAGGTCTAGCATCTGTAAGAATACCACCATGCCTTTAGTCCAAATTTATGGGCTCTATTGATAATGGGACCATCTCTCAAAATAGGTAAGAATAGCCAATCACTCTTGTAATAAAAAATGTTAGCATTAATCTAATTGCATATAGCTAAATGGGGCCTAAGACTAGCCTATTCCATCTAATGAAACCTCTTCCATAGGTTGGACCCATTTGGGCCCTCAAAATCAATCATTTTATGATTTTAGATCAAAGTCATTGATTTCCCCAAGGTAAAGTTACCATTTTGGTTATTTTGCTCATTTTATGGTGAAAAAATCATTTTCATTCTCACAAAAATGGTGACTTCACCTAAAAATTGGCAAACTTGCCATTTCAATGATTTTCACCATTTTTTGGTGTTGTCATCATTTCTAGAAATGGTGATTTTGCTTGAAGTCACCATTTTCCTTAGTGAACTCATCATTTGTAGTACCATGAAAATGGTGACTTGGCCACTTTTTGCCTTCCTAAGTGCATTAAAATCTAATAAATGACAATTAATGACCAAGTTAGGTTTACTTATTGGTGCCCCATGTGTGATGGCCATATGTGCTCCCTCACTCACTCTGATATGTGTCAATAAGCTCTTCTACGGTCCATTTTCCTTCAATATTTTGCATAGAAAACCATTGATAAATTTCTTAAAAGGCTAGGGTAAAAATTAATTGTATTTCACCCCAGGGTTGAATATATCACCAAATAATTGGAATATTTACCCTTGTAGGGCCTATAGTTCATTTTGCATGTTTGAATAAGTGTATTTTTCACATTCGTGGTTTGTTTTTTACATCATTTGATATTACACACCTTATTTTTAGTCATATTATAATAAAAACATCTTTTTGGGCCTCCCCTAAGACCCAATTAACAACATAATTTTTCAACTTATATTCCATGTTTGCTCAAATGTGCATCTTCAAACTCACATTTAGGCTAGATATGTGTCATTATCCTTTTCCAGCTCATCATAAATCCATTTTATAGATTTTTTAAATCAACTAATTTTTCCAATTTACTCCATTATGGCAAATTATTTCTTGTGATCGATTAAATATATATCTTGCCTTTCTGGGGCATTCTTGATTTTAATCATGCATTTTATATGTATGAATGATTATACCCACATTTGGGCAAAACATTCTATTTTTAATCATCTTAATAAGTATATCTACCTATGGGAAAATCATTATTTTATGTCCCATGTTAATGATTATAATTTCCTTTAATAAAATCATTATCTTAACTACTCCACCTGTCCTTCTGGGGCAAATGCTTGTGTCACTAATTATAATCACCTTTAAGAAAATCAATGTTTCCCATTTTATTCCTGATTATAATCACCTTTGGGCAAATTAGTGTTTCTTATTTTTTGTTATTGGTTATAGCTACCCTTGTGGAAATTAATGTTTCTTATTTTGTTCCTAATTATAACTGATTTTAGGTAAATTAGTGTTTTTCACTTCATTGCTAATTATAACTGCCTTTGGGCAAATCAATGTTTCCCATTTCATTCTTGATTATAACCACCTTTGGAAAAATTAATTTTTCCCATTTTGTTACTAATTATAACCACATTTAGGTAAATTAGTATTCATTCCACTGCCCTACTATGGCAACTATTAGTACCACTACTTATAACCACCTTTGGGCAAATCAACGACTTCACAGCTATTACTTTTTATAACTACCTTTAGTTAATTTAGTAATTCCACCCCTGTTACCACTAGATCATCTCATTTTCTTCATTTCAAGGGAACATTCAATGATTCTATTTTACCACTTGCTTCCTCAAGGGGGTATCAAGGGCTTATCAACTACCCTTTGGGGCATGATTCATTCAAATTAATGACTTTTGCATTATTTAAAAATATGTTACTTTGATTGTGTCTTGAAATACCTTCTCAAAAAGGGGTAACTTGTATACACTTAATTTTGGCCACTTTCATGCCTAAACTAGGATTCAGTTTAATTTTAAATAAATGACACATTTTAAGACTAAAAATCATCTTAATTACCTAAATCCATCCATGTAAGGGATTTAATTTCCTATAAACATGATGAGACTATTTTATTTAGCGTATTACTCTATATGTACCAATAGCCTAGTTCATTTTTAATCTTAGTCAAATTATGAACTAGTAATTTAACACTTTTGGCCTCTTAAGCTATTAAATGAAAATACTTAAAATAATTTCCAAAATCTAAAAAGCACTACGCAATATTAATTACATTTAAAATCTTAATTAACTTACCTAAACAAAAATTCCAAATCAAATTAATGAATTTCATTTACCAAAAAAGGAATTTTAAGCCAAATATGAAGTTAAAAGGTCAAAAGAGATAATAAAATAATTTATTATTTCCTAAATATTCAAAAAATATGAGTCACAACCTCAAAAATATCTAAAGTGAATTATCATTATTCACAAATATCTAAAACTAAGGTATCAAGATTTCATGAGTGTTTTGACCCTACCTAGGGTTAGCTTGACTCAACTTAGGTTAATTTAGACTCAACTCAAGTTAGAGTTTAACCTAACCTCCCTAGGGTTAGAGTTAGTTCTTACAGATATAAATACAAGTTCTCACACCATGTGCCAATAAGATTTTCTGTGTAAGGTTACTCTTTTAGAATACCTTCTTAAAGCCCTTGAGAGTAGTGTCATAATGTCCAATTTACTCCAAGCTTCACACCAAGCCACAAGTGACTATTGAAGATATGCTACCAACATGGAATATCATTGCTATAAGACTCAAATTGTCATAGGTTGACCATGAATTTATACCAACAAGTAAGCATCAAATTTGATAAAAGAGGTAAGAAATTTCTATTGTCTTTATCTCTATTTCGTGATCTTGTTTATTATGTTATGTTCTTCATAGTTCTTAGGCAAGAGTGTTTAGTCCTAGTGTATTGTTATGCTTGATTTTTTATCATTTAGACTAACAAGGGACTAAACTACATATTTTTTACTCTTCAAATGCCTAAGGTACAACCATCGATATTGAGAATCATCAAAGCAACATAATTATAAGCATAAATATTATTATTTATAAACTAGACTCTTGTATCTTTTGAAGACATCATTTTATTAATTTGTATCATAATTACTTCACCAAAATATTTTTCTTATTTTCCAAATTCTATTTTTCTTTTTTCTTTTTGAAAGAGTCCTTTTTGTTGTATTTTTGTTACCATTTTTGGCAATTATAATTTTACCATTTTCTCTTTTTAATTTTTAATTTTTGTTTAAATTTTTCAGACACCTTGCAAGATACTCAATCTTTGAAAATACACAATAAGAATTATAGGCTAATAAATAGGATAAATATCAAAGTAAATTATTTGTACCTCTTTAGTTTGTTTAATTGTAGCCTTTCTTTTCTACCTTGACTTATCTTTATGTTTGGCCCAAAATTTAGATAGCTCTTTTAAATTATCACCTATGGCTTGAAATAATTTAGTGATTACATATATATTATGGGAATGGGCATCTATATTTTATTATGTATACTTTGTCTAAATATTTAAATAATTCAACTAATAAATTTCATCCTTTGGCAAAGTGTTCTAGCAATAAGAAAAGTCAACACGAGTTGATGGTTGATCAGAATCTTGTGTGGATGTACTAAATTCCATTTTATTAGGACAACATCATCCTTTTCAATATTTTCTTACTAAATTCTTCCATTTATAGGAAGTGAAACCACCAAGCCTAGCAAATCCTTGAAAACTATTCGATGTGTCATGTAAATATCCAGGGTTTTGGCAAACATATTCTACATAAAATAATGATTAGGATCAATAATATTAATTATTATTATTGATGCACTATTAGGAAGACTATCAAAATATTAATATCTATTAGGAGATTGCTAATAAACTTTGAACATAAGTACTAACTTAAAAATTAGGAAGGCTTTTCATGGAAATAACACCATGTTTTTTAATTTTTCAAAGCTTAGAAGACCAACACTTATTTTTAATGGATAATTACATAAATGAACGTAATATTAATATTCTTGGATTGTAATAAATCTAGTAATAAATCCTTTAGAATCTATATCATAACCATAAGCAATTAAATTTTTTAAACTACGTGGGTAGGACACACTTTGAAGAAGATTGGACAAAACATAGATCAAAATAATAAGATATAAAATACAATGACTAGCTAGAGTATGATAGATGGAACTAAGGATCATATCAACACATTTTAACTAAATTTATAGAATGAAAGCATTTATTATTTGTTGATCATATAAAAAAATAGTGAAAATAGGATACACAAAGTAGATAGAATCATTGTGCAAGTATCCTTTAAATTGGGTAATTTTTTCAATTTCCTAAGTGGTATGACAAACATCAAGAAAAATCAAAAATAAATTATCCAAAATATCATAATTAAAATTTAGGTGAGCTACCAGATTGATTTTAGAAAAATGAGCATAGAAATAACCCTAAATTTTCCACTTAGTAATTTTTCTTTAGTAAAAAACATAAGATACAATCAATTCCATGACATTATCAAATTAACTTTTTATTATTTAATAGATGTGTAGATTTTAGAATAAAATCCTAATTCATTATATAAATCCCCAATCTTAATCTCAAGATATTCAAAATTACTATTTACATCAACAAGATAATTTTTTTAAATATTACGTCATGAGTCTGGATATTACCCAACATATCAAGATGTAATGATCCAGATATCAACATGGTCATTCTTGATTTCATGAATGGAACTTGATAGGATAAAGAATTGAATTCATGCTAAGTGGTACTTAGTAACTGTAACTGGTGCACATGCACATTAGAATTTTTACACTTACAACATAGTGAACCAAAAAAGTAGACTATGAACTCCATAAACTGATACCAGATTGGGATTTTCACACAAAAATTTCTTACAAAGTTCACATAGATATTCTATAAGATGAAAATAGATTTTGAGCTTAGAATCTAGATAGTCTACTTATAGTTTGTAAGCTTTATTTGAACAAACAAACCTTAGTCCATGGGTTGAATGGATATGGATTCAGATATTACTTGAAAATAAATTTTTACAAAGATAGAGACTTTAATTTTATTATAATGGATTATAATGATAGTCTTTACCTCTATAAATAACATAAAATTATAGTCTCTAGAAAAATAAAAAGTGACAACACACGACATACTAAATTTATCCCCAATATCATAATTAAAATTTGGGTGAACCAGTAGATTGAATTTAAAATATGAGAATGGAAATAACTCTTAATTTTCCACTTAGTAACTTTTTCTTTAGTTACAAAAGATTAAAACATAGAATACATTCCATTTTATAACACCATTAAATTTACTTTTCATAGTAGAGGTGTAGAGTTTAGTTATGATTCATTATATAAATCCTTGATCTTAATCTCAAGATATTAAAAAATACCATTTTCATCAATAAGAGAAGTTTTTTCTAATATTAAGTCATGGAGAGTCCTGATATTACCCAAAATTTTAAAATGTAATGATCTATATCTTGACATCATCATTCTTGACTCTGCGAATGGCACTTGATAGGCTAGAGAATCATCTTCACACTAAGAGGTACTTAGTAAATGCAAATGGTGTGCATGCACAACATAATGTTTTCACTTAAAACATGATGAATCAAGTAATAAAACTACAAACTCAATGCTTTAATACTCTATTGGGATTTTCACATAGAATAATTATTAAAATTTTCAAATACAAATTTTATAAGACAAAAATAACTTTTTCACTTAGAATCTAGATAGTCTACTTCAACTTTTATAGCTTTATTTGAACAAACAAAAAAAATATTTATCATTATGTATCGATGGGGAATAATATTACTATGTAAAAATTTTGGATCTGTAATCCATCTACAATGGTTGATTTAAACACCAATTCACATATGAACCTATTTTGGGGTTATACCTTGATGTATAGACTTGTTTTAGGGTTCCACATTTACATCCAAACTTGTTTTGGGGTTCAACCTTAAAATAAAAACCTATTTTGGGTTTCCAAATTGACATACAAACTTTTTTTAGGGTTCCACCTTTGCATAAAAACCTAGTTCAAGATTCTAAAAAAGAGTTATGGTGATATTTAAAGTAGTGCAATTATATTCCTATGGTGCTTAACTTAGAGTACTTATCCTTCTCCAATGGTGGTTAAGTCATTAACAATACTTAACACATGGTTTTAGTGGTTTCATCTCCTTAGGCATAATCACCACATGGCATTATCCAAACAATTTTAAAAAATAGAAATTTAGTTTGCATAACCTATGGTGTGTTTGTTCCTTGAATATTCAACTTCAAATAATTCAATGATAAAGATTATTTCATATTTTATATCATGGATGGGCATTGATCTATAAAATTTTCCTTTGAGGTCTTATATGGATCAAGTGGAAAATTTAGGGCATACTTTTCAACACCAAGTGTGGTTAATCATAGGTACCAAATTCATTTGTTTATACCTTTAAACTATAATTTTCAATACTAGATTAGAAGGGGAAATTTTTAGACACCTAAATTTGGTATTACACACTTGGAAAAATCAAATTTGATATAATTTGACATGCTTAGACTTTGTATACACATTTTAATCTTGTGCATACTTTTTCCTATCTGTCTACCCACTTATTGCCTTAGCTAACCCAATTTACCTTTACACATATTTAATATCACCCTAGTTTTTGTAATAACACTCTATATTACTAAAGAGACTATCACCATATCTCAAATTATTCATTTTTACTCCCAAGAGAGTACCAATAATAGTCGATCAATTGTGGTTTTGTCACATGTGTTTGTCTCTACTGCCAATGTCTAAGAACACTCAAACATTATTTTACAAATCAAGGAATATTTATTAGGTCATCCCAGATGTGTTTCATGGGTCATTCATAGAGATAAATATCAAAGATTTAAATATAATAAAAGTAATATTAAGGTCATCCTCACTTGGTCACTTTGTCACTGGGATCTCAAACATTATCATAGAATCATACATATCTAAAAACCCTTAAATGAATATCCCTAGGGCCAAGTTTGAATACAAACATAGGTCAAAGTTACATGGTGTCAAGTGTTAAAATATAAACATTGCATTTCATTTTAGATTGATCATGATGTTGCACACACACACCTAGGTAGGAGAACTACATGTAGATTGAGCCCTATTTAGAGTATTGTAACATAGAAAATTATCATACTCTTAGTGGTGAGTGGTTTTGGATGTCTAACCCAACCTACTAACCCATTTTTTAAGGGACATCTTGTGTCAAAAGTGTGATTAGATTTTCAAAAGAAGGAAAATAAAAATAGAGATCAAAACACATAATTGAAGGTGAATGTGCACATAGGAGATACGCACAGGTGTAGGCATAATGGTATAAGGTGGTATAAACCTTCACATTGAATTGAAATACTACCAATAGATCTTGGATAATACTAACCAACATAGGGATCTGATTTACATCAGTAATGTCTATGTATGATTTGAGGTCCTATATCCTAATCTAAGAAATTACAAAGTGTATATAAAGTCATTCAGTGATAATTATGAACATAGTGAGTTATATAAATTATAATTAAGCTACATCTATCTATCCTCTATTACTTTGTCTATTAAAAATATAGTAAATGGAATATTAATTTACCCATTTACATTGAGATTTACATGATTATTTTCCTATTTTATAAAATCCAAAGATTCATATTTTTAACTTAATTAGATCACATTAATCACAAAAAAAATTAAAACACTTGTGACTTTAACTTATCTCCTTATAATTTCTAAAGTCAGCTAGCACATCCATATTTTCCTAGAGTGCCCTATATATACAAGTCATCATAAATAATTTAGGATATAAAAGGGATCATAAAACATAATAGAATATCAAGGTCTAGACTTAGAGTAGAGCTAAGCATAAAGTTACTTTATTCCTCTATACTTCAAGTTGAGCTTCATTGATTCATACTTTATACACTTGTCATGGAGTTTTCTATCTTGGTATCTCATTATCCCCTTGTATTAAATGGATGTTTTAAATTTCATGTAGATACATCATCACTTTTAGGGAAGAGGAGGTTCAAACCATTTTTCAAGCTATTCCATTTATAATCACTCAAAATTACATAGAGGTTTGATTTCATCATGTGTGATATGTAGTTGTCAATGTGGCTTCAATTGTTTATTGAATCCATATGCCACTTATTTATTTTGAGTGCCAAGCTAAGTCAAAGAGAAGGAATCAATAATTTAACATATTTTTTCTAGCAGAATAGGAAAGCACACATATAGGAAAATTAGAAACTAAGAGGCAAAGTAATGACAAAAAAATAGGTTTTACAATCTTGCATGGGTCAAACTTAGTGTAATAGAGACAAACTAGATGTTGTGAATCTATCCAGTGTAATTTTGGCCAAGTCAAACTTGAGTAGATAAATATTCTATCTAGAATAATTTAAGATTCAAATAAGAGTTTATAATAATTCATAGCTAACCAACATAGCCATATTCTATATCTAGACTTCTAGATTTATGTTAAAGCAATAAGGTGTGATCATTCCTTATCATTTTGTACTTACTTTCATAACCCAAGTGTTTATAACTTTTATCTTGTTATTATTTTTATCTAATTATATAGATCTAAATTTCATGACTATAATTTGTTATATCTATGCATTACAATAATTTTTTCCTCAATTTTTATAAAACTATAATTAGAGTTAACATAGTTAAATAAGAGATGGCAATTCTTCATTTTACATATTTATTTTTGAAGGCTTTATAGATCTTATAAAAACACAATAATCATTCCTAATAACTTCTCCTTGGTCAATGGGTATATCATTTTCACACATCCAATACGTAACATGAGATTAGGTGACCATAGATGAGAACACCATTAGACTAGTAGAAATTTGTCTTAGATCTACATTTTCACATTTCCTTTGAACAAATAGAATGAGTAAAAATAGGTTATTCTTTATCCCCTATTGCAAAAAGTTCACATTTTTTTGGATATATTTGAGCAATAAGCCCTTGGTTCATTTTACTTGCAATCAAAATAGTGTAAATGGTTTGTGGATGATTTCAACATGAATCAGCGATAATGGAAAATACTTGAAGAATTTCATGCAATGACCTTAGAAAAATATATGAAAGTATAAAATTTACAAAGGAATTGGAGGGAAATGACTCTCTAGTTTCCCTGGATGTATTTATAAAAATAAAAAGTGATGGCCCAATTTCACAATAAATATACAAGAAAAGAAGTTACACCAATCTATGCATTCAGAGATAATCTCATCACCACCTTGATCATAATGTTGGTGTTTTAAAAACACTCTAGAATAAGGCATTTAAGATTGTAGATAAAGATCACATTGAATAAGAGAATAAACATTTGATCAAAATGTTTATAAAAATAACTACAATATAAATATTTTTGTAAGTGTAATCAAAAGGTTTGAGAAGAATAAAGCAAAGAAGAATAATTCCACTAATGATCATCAAGACCTTCTCATGACATATCTTCTATATTGTGTGGGTGCATCAAATAAAATATCAATAATTTTAAAATAGTCAACATTAAAGAAATATTTTTACATAAAATAAAATTATGAGAATGCTTAAATCAACTAAGGATCCACTTGACCTCAAGATATCATGTGGAGTTTATTGCATTGATTGTATGTTTTATCATCCTTATATTAGTGAAATAACAAGATGTTTTCAATAAAGGTTCAAGGATTGCAATCATATGCATTCTGTATAAGTAAAAATACCATTTCTAATGAATCATTCACACTCATCTAACTATGACTTTTATATGGAACATGTAAAATTATTGTAAATGGGAATAATTTCATGAAGAGGATTTTAAGAGAACCTAATATAGATGAGAAAAAATCCCAATAATATTAATAGATATGAGGGATGGGAAATTAGTAATTAAATTAGATACATGTTATTCACATGAAGGGATAAAAATCAAATTGATTAATGATGGTAAAATACTTGATAATTATAATTATTAATTCTCTTTCATTTATTAAATATTTATTACATTTTAATTTTATAAAAATATGCTGGGTTATAATTGAAGTTATTTATATAAGGAGATCTTATATAATGTATTCATTCATCCTAATGAAAAGTCATAATATGTGTCTCAAAATGTTGATCAAAATTTTTATTTACATAATTTATTTTCTAATGAAGTTAATCCCTAAACATTATGGATTGCATAAGTTTATTGTCTCCAAAAATTTGAAAACATATTGGCTCATTACAAATTTCTCTCTATCATGTTTAAAAGCTTATATATAATATAAATATTAATTTTTATTAATTTATTATTTGATGTTGTTTGCCAATGGAGAAATAGGTTAGGAGGTGAGAATCTCAAATTTGTGAATTACATTCACCATTCCTCTTTCCTACTAAAAAATACTTACGGTAATTGGGTGCTAAAATGAGTCACCTTGCCTTATGATTATTACTAATAATATACAAGGAAAAAATATTATTTGTGCAATGACTTCTCATGGAGATCATTTGGGTAATGACTAAAAACATATACGCGTAAAAATTCTTATAAAAATTAATATCTAATTAATAATAAAATAGTTAATCATATTAATGAATGGATCTAAAAGTTTGCTTTAATGATGAGTTATATTTTGAGTTCACGATCATCTATGAAATTATGTCGCTAAGGTTCATTATAAATGTGTAACTAAGACATAGAATAAAAGAAATCAATACATAACTAGTATATATATCTTAAATATATTTATCCAAAAAATATTGATAGATATTAATATTAAGGTATTTATTTTGGATTTGTTATATATTATATTTATTAATTATTTCATTATTTTTTTCAATTTTTTAATCAATTGGTGATAAATGGGTTCAATTTTAATATAGTATTATGTTGGTCTTAAAAATATTTTCAATAAAAAAAGGGGCTCCAAGCACCATCATATGTTCAAAATATCACTTTTTTTAATTGAAAAATGTACTTTTATTGATATAAAAATATATAGTTCAACACTAGTCATACAAAAAAAGATGAGTGGAGAAGTCATTCCCCAGAAGCTAAGCCACACTAGACTAGACAAGCCAAGAAAATAAAAATAACAATAAAAAAATCATAGATGGTCAAATCTTGTATCCACTATACGACTTTTTTTACCATTTTTCTTTTGAACCTCAGTTCAACCTTCTAAACATCCAACATCTTTCAAATAATAAATAACTATCAAAGTACAATATTATGTTGAGGTTCAAACAAGGGTTGATTCTTATCAAATTTAAAAGTTTCATATTCATGTGATCTCTTGATACTAATTCCTGTAATATTAACTATAGATGTCATTTGATAAGAGAAATTTACCATAGTCAATTTTATAATAAACTTCAAACCTTCTTTGTTTCTTATGTCATCTTTAAAAAATTTCATGTCTTTATTTGTAAAAGTGTGATTATACACTTGTCAACTTTTAAGATGAAAATACTAATCCTTTTTCTTTTTCTTTTTTGTATGATAATAAAATAGACATTAAATTTAAGATTAAAATTGTATTCTTAAAATAGTCAAATAGACATTAAATTTAAAATTGGTTATTTTATTGATATCTCACACTTCTACACTCCATCATCACTCCATTATAAATTATACCTATTAATTTAATTATGAATGAGTAAATATTTAACTTCAAATTAGATTAGGGGAGAAGAATGTGTTGTGGGCAATAAGTTTAGATTTTAATATATAAGAACCACTTTCTTGGAATAATTATTTTCTTATGACATTTTCTTATAATTTAAGTTTATAACATTTTTTTAATGGGGATAACTCTACCATAAATATTTACATTACTACTTAATGTGTGGAATCTAGCTTTGAAAAGTAATGCTTAAATTGATTAAAGTATATTGTTTTGGAAATGGAAAATTGGGAGTCAAATGAATTAGAATGTGTAAAGGAATGAGGTAGGTGAGAAGCATTATCATAAGTAATATTTTTTTGGGTTTAAATTATATATGCATCATTATGCATTTAGATAAATAAAAGTTAAATGTAAAAATATATATAAATTGTGGAAGTTTATATATATATATATATATATATATATATAATGCGGGGGTGATATTAATTTTGAAGTGTTTATCTTAGATTTATTATATATTATATTGATTAATGATTTTATTATCTTTTTTTATAATTTTCATGTTAATAAATGATATATGGTTTCAATTTAGTTGTATCATTGCATCGATCCCAAAAATTATTTTTAGAGCTCCAAATTCCATTAAGTTTAAGATATCATGATTTTTTAATTGTGATCACCTAGCAAGAATAAAATTACTCGTATGTTGGTCATATAGATGTCAATTTTAAGGATTAAACTACCCTATGATGTTCAAATTGACATCAAATTTAAGATTAAAACTACTATATGATGGTCAAATAAACATCAAATTTATGGTCAAAACTATCCTATGATGGTTAGATTGATGTCAAATTTAAGATCAACTATTTTTATTGTTATCTCACACTATTATATCTAACTCGACCACCCTTAGTTACCATTATAGATTACACATATTGATGTAATTAAATTTTAAGTGACGTTAAATTAGTGCATATATATATATATATATATATATATATATATATATATATAGAGAGAGAGAGAGAGAGAGAGAATTCAATTTTGAGGTTCGTATATTAGATTTGTTATTTACTGCATTAATCAATGACTCTATTATATTTTATATAAAAAAATTGCTAACAAATGATGAATAGCCTCAATCTAGTTCCATCACTACATCGAGTCTAAAAAATATTTGTAATAAAAAAAGAGGCTCCAAACTGCAATATATATCCAAAATATCACAAATTTTAACCACCTTCTCCAAATAAAAATAATTCAAAATAGGAAATACTTTAACTCCATGTATGTTGATGAAGAGAATAAGATTTCAAAGTTCTTTTTAAATTTTAAGATTCTAATATTTTTGTAAATATTTAGAATGATTTTTAAGTATCTAGAATGATTTTTAAATATTGTCTCAAACCTTGCAACCTCATTGTGTGTTTGGGTCAAATTTCATCCAAAAAAAATCATTTTCTAGTTGAGGCCATTTTAATTTCTAAACTTTATTATCTTATTTTTTTATATTAATTTATTTTTTTATAGTTATTTATTTAAATTAGTTATTATATTTTGATTTGAGAGATTGATGTATTATTTTAAAATGTATTTTATTTATCTTTCATGAAGTGAATGATGTATTGAAAAACATTTTTCAATAAAAAAAACAATGTTTACTATGTCTGTGATCTTTGTCATGTATATCTTCTTAATTTGAGCAAAATAATTATAAACTTAGTTACCTCATTTTATTTTTATATTGGAATTCATTATTATAACTATTATTACTCAAAAAATAGTAATATACAATGGTTATAACAATAAAGCAATCAGTTAGAATACATGGCCCAAACTCTATTTCAAAGAAAAATTTGACTCAAAAACATAAAGCACTGACAAAGCACAAGAAGCTAGAGAAACTAAAAAAATAAAAAATACAAAAAACTGTAATGTTTTTTTTAACGCAAGGTAGGTTTATTCCTATTGATATTTTCCATTGTCTATATCAGATAACTAAAGTAAAACATTTTAGAATTTCCTCATAGTATAGAAACCCTCTTTACAACATCTACTTGTTACTCATTTCTTGAACTAAATTCAATAGACTCTTTTATAGACACAGAAGTAATAGTTAACCTAGGATATTCATTTTCTAAGCAACAATTAGCCTAGGATTTTGATTGTCTTGTTTAGTACTTTTTAGATATTCTAATGAAGTCATTACCTCTTCATTATCAGATTTGGTACCTAAAACTAAAAAAGAGTTAAGATTTAACCCATATTAAACTTTATCCTTCTCATTTGAGGAGTATTTATGGCCTTTTTCCCCTTTTTTTCTAATTTCTTAAAATTCTTCTAATTTAATACCTTTTTTTCCTTTCTTGCCAACTTCTTAAAAATCTTATTTTTCAATATTATTTTATACCATTACTCTTATAGGGTAACCTAAGTCATTTTTCCATGTGCATGGCACATCAAGTACTAGAAGAGAATAAGTTTATAGTCAACAACTTTCTCAAACATGCTTCCTTCTACAGATTTTAACTAGGCCCTTTTAAGAAGGGGTTAACTCACATCCATTTGAATATAGATCTTAGCATAAATAATTTTTTTTACTACAAGATTTAGTATAAATGTACATCATTTCTCCAAGAAAGTTACCAATATGATTAAGAATAGATTTTACCTACAACTATACATAAAATTTAAATAGCCTTACCCAAACTGGTGCAACTTTTGAATCTTCTTACATAAAATCAAAACTAAGGTTCCATGGTCTCTTAAAATAGACCTGATCTAATAAAAAACCAATGCCCATATTTGAATACTTAAGCTTGGTATTTTTAATAGGTAAAGACAACAATGAAGAAACCTATTGACCCATAATGGATATTCACTTTTCCCTTCATTTTTCAATGCCCTAAAACCCAAGACCAAAAATCTTACTCATGTGGACTTTGACCCACAAACTTAAAAATTGATGCTAGTTTGGTCAAAAAAGCTATTTCTTATTCTACTTTATTTTGGTCAAAGGTAATAATAATTTCTTTCTCAACTGTAACGATATAACCAAATTCTATCTAATGATATCCATTCCTTTAAATGTTGGCAGTCATCCGTAGATATGCAATAAGTTTAGTTTTTGGGTAGCACCCTATATTCATTAAATAAATAAAATGGTCAATTTCTACCCTACATGCCTCCATAGGCTAACAAGTATACCCTAATAATGTAGTATCACTGTTAATCTTATCATTGTGCCCTCATCATCATTGTTATTTTTGCTATTATACTTCTTTCTTATCCCATTTTATTTTTAAAAATTAAATATTTTTAAAATCTAATTATTAATAATATAAATTAGTATTCCATTTTCTTATAATTTTATAAAAAAATATTAATTAAAATTACCACTAACAATTACAATATTGATTGCAAAATTTTCATCAATTAATATTTTATGTATTAAGTTATCTTACACATAATTAATTTTACAACCCATAACTCAACAAAAAGTAGGTCATACATTGCTTATATAGTAAGTTATTTTATAGATCATTAATTATACAAATCACAATTTATTTGAAATGATATATTTTTTTTTAAAGCTTCACTCATGTAAGACATAATTAGGATCTTATAATGCATCATGTAAATTTTACGTATCTTTTATTGTAGGTCCCTAATCTCTAGTAATATTTAAACTTTAATTACTCTTATAATGTGTGTGTGTGTGTGTGTGTGTGTGTGTGTGTGTGTGTGTGTATAACAAATATATTAATTTAATTATGATATTATTAATTTGTTAAATAATATTTCTTATTTTTATTTAAGAATAAAATATTAAATATTATATACATGTTCTAATCATAAATTTAAAGTATAATATATTTGAATAAAATGGAGATCAGATACATAATCATCATTATTTAATTTAATTAAAACTACTTCAAACTTATACCATAATCATAATTATAATAAAAAAAATTAATGGAGCCTCTAAAGGCAACCCTAGCCTAGCTGGTGGAGGGGGAATTATAATAAATTTAAATGGTGAATTGTTGGTGGCCTATGCAAGGACCATGGGTAAATAGACTAATCATCTAGCTAAAGTTAAAGTTGCTCCCTAGGGTATTCAACTTGCATAGAGCCTTAATCAAAGTAGAGTCATAGTAGAGGGAGATTCACTCAATATTATTAATGCCTTAGAATAAAAAATCACTCCTCATACTATTAAGACCCTAGTCAAAGATGCAAAGTCTATCCTTCACACATTTCCTCAAGTTAAACTCATCCATACTTACAGGGAAGGTAATGGAGTAGTAGACACTCTAGCCAGCATTAGAGTGCAACTCCAAGGTCTAACTATCTATCATAATGAAGGCAATGTCCCCCCTATGACACTTAGTGGCATCCACACTAAAGGTACACATGTCACTTAAATCCATCATGTGTTTGCACATGTGTTTTTTCACCTCAATGGGCCTAATCATGACATTTTAGTCTCACATCCATTTTAAGGCAAGGGAAAAAAATTATGATTGGAAGGCTTTGGAGGGCATCCCTCATATCATAAGCTCTAGTTATTTATCCAACATCTAGAACCCTCAACCCACACCCTCCAACTTTGAAACTCCTATCAACATGGGTGGTGATAGAGACTAAATGGATCCAACATCCTATAAAGAGGTTCATGAAATTAAAAAAGTGTATAAAAATCTCAAGAAAGGTGGGCTAATAGAGTATATGGAGTGTATCATTGAGCATAATCCTCTAGTGGTAAGATATTTCATTGTTGCTTGGTCAAAAAGGAAGGTTTTCATGAGAGGGATTTTCATTAATATTTCTAAGGAGTTTATAAGAGAAGTCATAGGTATGACTTACACAAGTGCAAAAGAATACAAGGATTAATCAAAGAAATAGGATTCGCTATAGTGATTTTTTTCAAACCAATGAATTTTTGCAAATGGAGGAAAATAGATTTCCTCACGTTGACTTGCCCAAATATTAGCCTGAAGTCTATTTATAGGTCATGAGGTACATGAACCTTGAAGGTAAGTACACCTTGATAGTTTCACACAATTTCATGTTGCTCAATCATTTCATCAGTTTTAAGATCAACCTTCCATGTTTTCTCCTAAAATCCCTAGAAACCATAGTCCTCCTCCACCAAGTTAATGAAACTAACCCAATATTACATTAAGGCCTCATCTTTATCCTAGTGAAACATGGCCATACCCTAATTGGTAAAAAATTCCCACCTAAAGGATCCTCCTCTAAGGAAGACTCCCCAAAAGGCCCCTTATATGGGGATCCCTCTACATGCTCCCTCCTTGCCACTAAACTTTCTCCTCATAATAGCTTACTCCATTCCCCTTTGGATGACCTTCCTTTGAAATTTTTTTTCATCCTTAAACCTAAATCCATCACCCTCAACTCTCCCTCCACCTATGATCATAAAGGTAAGGCAATTCTAGTAGAGAAGAATGAGAAAAATAAAGTAATGTTACAAATTTCAACATAAATGTCCAACAGGTGGGTTTTAATTTAGTGAAACTAATCTAGGATTAGAACAAGCTTCACTAGGTGGTGGAGGCCATGACCCATGTGTTAGTGTAGTCTTCTTTACCCCCTCCCCTTTCCCCAATTCTCAAATCCCCTAAGGACCCCAAATCCCCCTAGGGTCCCATTAGGTCCCATAATGGGGTCCCCCCTAAGCATCCCTTTCCTCAAGTGAAAGGTAAGAAATGTCTAAGGATGATTCTCCTTGGTAAACAAGTTGAGGGTCATAGTAATCAAGCCAGAGCCAAAGCCTCAAAAGACAAAACTAACTTCTCGCCAAAGGAAAATTCTAGTGTGGAGGATACTTAGGAGGGTCCCCCCAATTAACATGTTTTATGTGTCTGATCTTATTTTTGTTGTTTAGACTTTTTCTTTTTATTCATTCAGCCATGTAAGGCCTAGTTAAAACTCTTTATTTCACTTTTGTGGTTTGGGTCCCTATAAAACCTGGGTTTACCTTATCTAATAAAAATTCCATTTAAAATAAATAATTTTCATAAAAAAACTAAATTAAAATATATATATATATATATATATATATATATATATATATATATATATATATATTCTTAAAAACCTATCTTTTAAATCTGATCATAAAAAAATAAAAAATAAAATCAAGAATAACAATGCATAATTAATACACTCATGAAAATAAAATCAATATACTCTTCAATGAATAGTAGGGCATTCTACATAAGAAATAATAGCACTTAAAAAACACACCACTTTGATATCACATTTTTCAAAATTGAAAGGCTAAGATGGATTACATTATTGAGGAAAATTCCTCAAATCATTCTATTAAAAAAATTAAAAATAAATATGAGGCAATACTAATGTAGTTTATATTAATGGATATGTTGTGTTTATTTTGAGTTATTTTAGTGAAAAAAAATTAATTATAGATTTTATAGAATATGTAAAATTAAATATTTTATTTTGAGCATTTAAATTTTGTAAAAGTGTAGACATTTAAAAATGGTCTTTAAAAATTTATTAGTTTAAATTGTATGACTTTAGGGTACTATTTATTAATAATTATTGGTTTAAATTAGATGTTATTTTTATATTTTATTATTTTTTGTTGTTTTCTCTTTATTCACTCTCCTCTTATTTTTATGGTGGTCTCCCAAAATTTTACTCAATATATTTCTAGGGGTGTGGGTATTTTGGGTCTTTTAAGGGTGCCTCGTATCTTGTGGTCTCATCTTGTTTACTTTTTTTTATCATTTTTTCTTATTTTATATTTTAATAAATTTTTAATTAGAATTCAAATCATTTATAAATACACATGTATGATCTCAGTGTATTTAGACATCTAAAGATCATATAAAAAACTTCTAGTATTTATTAACACATCAATCGATTATATTTTACAAGAATTTCTAATGAAATCAAGCAAACATTTAGAGCAAACTCATTATATCATTGAATTTAATATTAGTAACATATTTCATTGCATTAGTTTACTTGGATTAATTTTTTACATTGTTTCTTTTTTCTTGAGGTGTGCTTTCATATCCCATGCCCTTTTCAATTGTGTATGTACCTATTGTTATCTTGTGTGTGTGTGTGTGTGTGTGTGTGTGTGTGTGTGTGTGTGTGTGTGTGTGTGTGTGTGTGTGTGTGTGTGTGTGTGTGTGTGTGTGTGTTTTAGATTATACATATACATATATATATATATAGATATATATATAGATATATATATATATATATGTATATGTATATGAGGGGCTTAAAAAATATCAAGGAAACTATGTTGTTTCCTTATATAACACGGGGCTAAAAACACATCATTTTCCTCATCATTTTCAAGTTCAGTTGGTTAATTAGGATTTGGAGAAGAAGTACATTTTCCTAATGATTTATATGAAGTTTCAAAAAACTAAGCAAGATTTTTGTATCCTCGAATATAAAAAATAGAGTCATCAAAAAACAAATCCCTTTCCTAACACTTCCTAAAACTGTTCTCATTACAATTTTGGTGTCTAAAAATAGAACTTAATGGTTTAGACAAGTTTCTATGCTTGCAAAAAGTTTTTAGGGTTCTTGTTGTCTTGCCAAAGGACCCTAATTTATGTTGTCAGACTTTGAAGAATATCTATAAATCCCATGATATTTAAGATACTCTTCTAAACCCTCATTTTCTATTTTATTATTCTAGTTATAGAATTTTGATTAGGTTTAGTTTGATTTTTTTAATTTATGTTATGCCTAGTTGAATTTTTATGGATATTTGTATTGAAATTTTATTTAAATCCATTTATTGATATTAAAATTTGATAACTCATCCTCTCTTACACACCTTATGCTTTTATTTTTTAGTGATCCCACATTGTATTTCATGTAGTTTATCCTTATAAGGTTAGATCTTATTCCTTGGGGTAGATCTAAATTTATCTAATTTTCATAGGGCTTGTCCCATTTCATTAATTACAATCCTTTAGCCCTGGATTCTTTGTATGTTATTTCAAACCCTAAAATATTTGTTCCTACATATTTTTTAAACCCTAAGAATTTTACATGTGTGTGTCCAATGTTGTGTCTTCTCTTATTCCATCAAAATTGATTATATCTAAGAACATAAGTAGGAAGAGTGCAAGGATTACTCTAGACCTTACTAGTTTTATTATAATTATTTTGATTAATTCTAGATCTTATTTTAAAAATAAAATAGAATCTAAAAATGTAGTTAATACTTATCTAAATTTTGTTTATTGTGTTACAAATGATAATGTTGTACCTCAAAATGATAATGGTATAAATAAACCTCAAATTTATAATGCATGTGAAATAAATGTTGATCAATAAGCTTGCTTAAATAAGCAAGATATGGATGAAAAACTTGTACAATTTAAGAAACATCTCATGGCATATTCTAATAAGATATTTGGATTGATGAATGTACTGAAAATTTTAAAAACCCTAGATCAAGGGGTTCAAAATGTGGTTCATGTGAAATAAATACCATGTAAAGTATAAAATATGTATATGATTTCTCATATGGTGGTTCAAATACCTACCTCATGTAATTAATATAAATCTATGCCTAATCATGCAAGTGTTTTTCAAATTGTTAGGTTATGGAGCTAAAAGCTTCAACCCTTTGCAAACTGTGGAACAATGGTTGTTGAGATCCAGGAGCACCGGCGTCGGCAGCAGGACCGACGTCGGCAAAGACCAGTGTAGAAGGCCACCGGCGACGGCAGGAAGTCGGCCAATGTCGGCAGAACCAGACAAGTAGGGACCGACGTCGGTCGCCTATGTGTTCCAGAACTGCTCGTTTCACGGACATTTAGTTAAGTGAACGAAGAGTTTGCATGTTGAGACCAGTTAGAGTCTTGGGCTGCAAGGATAATTGTCTAAATTAAGAGTCTAAGTTATTGTTTGAGTTAGGGATCTATTTATAGACCCATTGGCATGTATTGTATAAGCATGAGATAGAAAGGAAGAGTTCCTTCTAGTTGTAAGATCTGTGAGTTGCAGGTTGTTGCAAGCTCATTGGGGATCTACATGTAAGTTTGGTCTTTGAATTGCAGGTTGCAGGTTCATGAGAGATCAGCTTGAAGTGCTATAGAGTGCTTGGTGTACCGGCAGGGTTATTACTGACTGGTTGGTAAGGTGAACACCAATTCTGTGTGTGAGTTGGTTGTTGGGACCGTTTTTGTGTAGGAGAGTGTGTGTGAGAAGAATTACTGTACACTTGAGGTGTGGCGATCCTCTGTAAGGTGAAAGAGTGTGGCGGCTCTTTGTTGTATTCTTTTCTGTATAGTGTTAATACAAGATAGTGTATTGTCTCTCATATTCTGTGCTATTGGTGAATTCTAGTTACTTGTGTTTCTGGTTATTTCCGCATATTCAATTGCTTATATTTGGTAATCATACTGTGCTCTTTCTGAGGAGCAAGATCCTAGAAGGTGGAATTAGAACAGGTGTGTTTGTTCTTGGATTTACCTCCACCTTCCTCCCCTAACAAGTGGTATCAGAGCCTAGGTTGTAGGTTCAAAAGCTGATACCTAACAAGTGGTATCAGAGCTTTTGGTTGGGATACTAACAGATTGGTGTAGATCTGGGTAGTGTGTTTTGATTACAGGTTACTCACAGGGTTTCTGTTTGAGTGGGAGTTGAGCAATGGCAGAAAACAGTCAACTACGAATGGAAAAGTTTAATGGCAAGAACTACCAATTATGGAGGATGTAGATTGAGGATTATCTGTATCAGAAAGATTTGTACTTACCGTTGGGTGGGGTTGCTAGCAAACCCTTGGATATGAAAGATGAAGAATGGGAGGTTCTTGATCGGAAGGCTCTAGGATCTGTTAGATTGAGTCTTGAATCATCTGTGATTTCCAGCTTATCACAGTGTAAGACAACGGTGGAGTTGATGAAATCTTTGGAAATTTGTATGAAAAACCCTCGACTTCTAATAAGGTATTTCTTATGAAGCGTTTATTTAATTTGCAAATGTTGGAAGGTGGATCTGTTCATAGCCATCTTAGTGATTTCCATGGTTTGGTAAACCAGTTAAGTTCAGTCAATATTGTATTTGATGATGAAATTAGAGCTCTCTTAATCTTGTGTTCATTACCTAAAAGTTGGGAAGGTTTGGTAATGGCAGTTTCTAATACTGTGTCTCCTTCAAAAGTCTTAAAAGTGGATGATGTTGTGAGTGTGATCTTGAACGAAGAGATACGCAGGAAAAGCATAGGTGAATCATCTAGAGATGCTTTGCGTGTTGAAGGAAGAGGAAGGCCAAGAGAGAAGATAGAGCGTGGGAGATCAAGGTCAAAGATGGGCAAGAGATCCAAGTCCAGGTATGGCAGAATAACCTGCTGGAAATGTGGAAAGCAAGGGCACTTAAAGAGAGATTGCAGATCGGGTGAAGATCAGCATGAAGGACATGGAGAAGAAGCAGATGTTGCGGGTTACATTGCACAGGATGCTCTGGTATGTTCTTTGGATAAAGTAGAATCTTGGGTATTAGATTCTGGTGCCTCTTTTCATGCATCCCCACATAGGGAATTTTTTCATGAGTATGTCCAGGGAGACTTTGGAGAAATTTGTGTAGGGGATGGTAAGCCTTGTCAGATTATTGGCAAAGGCAAAGTGAAGCTGAAACTGCAGATAGGTAACACATGGGTGTTAAAGGAGGTCATGCACGTCCCAGTTCTAGAGCGGAACTTGATTTCTATTAGAAGTTTGGGTGATGAGGGTTGCACAGTAACTCTCACAGTGGACTCTTGGAAGGTTACCAAGGGTACACTTGTTGTAGCTAGAGGTAAGAAAGTAGGTACGCTTTATCTATCTACTTGTTTTACTGATTCTCTTTCTGGGTTATCTACTTCAGCTGTAGATTTGGAGATGTGGCTTAATAGGCTTGGTC
Source organism: Torreya grandis (assembly GCA_037957365.1). Lineage (NCBI taxonomy): Eukaryota > Viridiplantae > Streptophyta > Pinopsida > Cupressales > Taxaceae > Torreya > Torreya grandis. The sequence continues at coordinate 46,901 of JARHVA010003746.1, read as the reverse complement.
ACATAGATAAGAAGGAGATGCTGGTTCTTGAGTCAAAGGATATGCTTTCAGATTTGGAAGGCATGGATCGTGGTTTCTATATGCAGAAGAAAAAGGTGAGGTTTCTTGAGGAATTCGATGTTAGTGACAAGAATAGGAAAGCCTTGGTTTTCAAGGAGAAAGTGACGAACAGAGTTCAGCACAAGGTGCAGATGAATTTTGAGCAGAGCAAGGGTGATTTGGACAAGGGTTTGATCCAAAAAGAGCTCGCAGGAAAAAGTCAGGTCTCACAAGAAAAACACAGAGACCGACGTCGGCAGGAAAATCGGCATCGGCATCCAGACAGGGACCGACGTCGGCTATGTGCAGCCTGACGTCGGTGACTCAGGATAGAGAGAGACCAGTGTCAGCCAGGGGAAACTGACGTCGGCAGGGAGGTAGTCGTAGGGAACCGACATCGATCAACTGTAGACTGAGATGTGACCGGCATCGATCACTGAGATGAATTTTGGGTGGACAGCAAGCTGTCATGGAGTCTCAAGCGCCCATATGGAGGACTGAAGGTGTAAGTAAGTTCTTAAATTCATCATTTCCCTTCTTTACACTACTTGTTGCTCACTTATGGCATAGGACCAGGAAGTTATTGAAGAAGCAGAATAGGTAGATCTAGGAAACAGTGGGAGCTAGGCATGAATGAGGATGTGATTCCTTGGAGGAGAACCAAACAGGTGTTTTGGGTAGTGTTGCCAGCTGGAAGTAAGCACTGAGAGATGAATGGATGCTAAGGATAAAGAAGAGCGGAAATGGATACGTGAGATGGAAGATCAGGGTATTTGATCTTGTGTGAGCTGCAGGGTAATGGAGGTTTGATCATTGTGTTTCTCTTTACCAGGTTGGATAGTATTAGCTACACTATCCTATTTCTGTATGATGTGCTTGTTGCAGGGTTACATATACAGGTATTGCTGAACTAAAGGTAAAGCTAGTTCAGGTGTTTGTCATGGAGAATCTGGGAGCAGCAAGATTCTTTGGCATGAGTGTGTTCTAGAGACATGGGAGGTCAGATGTTGACTTTGTTTCAGGATGATTGTGTGAGACCGATTAGCACACCGATGGTTAGACAGTTCACAGAATAGGTGTCTTGATTCACATAATGAGGTTGAGTGCATGGTATGTACTAAACCTGAGTTTTCCCAAGCAGTGGGAGTTATCACAAGTTGGAGTCAATCCGAGAAAGTAATACTGAAGGGCAGTTCAGTGGGACCAGCAGCAGGTGCACATGCTATGCAGGGTCAAGTTCTTTTTCTACATGGTTATAGATGCGAATGTGGCAGGTAATTTGGATGACAGGGTTTGCACCATGGATTTTGTGGTGGTTGGTCTTCAAGGGTGATTTTGAAGATGGATACATAGCCAAGGGAACAAACTAGACGGTGTACAGGTACAGGTATAGGTTGCAGTTGTTTATCTCCAAGTGGGAGATTGTTAGGTTATGGAGCTAAAAGCTTCAACCCTTTGCAAACTATGGAACAATGGTTGCTGAGATCTAGGAGCACCGGCGTTGACAGCAGGACCGACGTCGGCAGAGCCCAGTGCAGAAGGCCATCGGCGACGGCAGGAAGTCGGCTGACGTCGGCAGAACCAGACAAATAGGGACCGACGTCGGTCGCCTGTGTGTTCCAGAACTGCTCATTTCACGGACATTTAGTTAAGTGAACGAAGAGTTTGCATGTTGAGACCAGTTAGAGTCTTGGGCTGCAAGGATAATTGTCTAAATTAAGAGTCTAAGTTATTGTTTGAGTTAGGGATCTATTTATAGACCCATTGGCATGTATTGTATAAGCATGAGATAGAAAGGAAGATTTCCTTCTAGTTGTAAGATCTGTGAGTTACAGGTTGTTGCAAGCTCATTGGGGATCTACATGTAAGTTTGGTCTTTGAATTGCAGGTTGCAGGTTCATGAGAGATCAGCTTGAAGTGCTATAGAGTGCTTGGTGTACCGGCAGGGTTATTACTGACTGGTTGGTGAGGTGAACACCAATTCTGTGTGTGAGTTGGTTGTTGGGACCGTTTTTGTGTAGGAGAGTGTGTGTGAGAAGAATTACTGTACACTTGAGGTGTGGCGATCCTCTGTAAGGTGAAAGAGTGTGGCGGCTCTTTGTTGTATTCTTTTCTGTATAGTGTTAATACAAGATAGTGTATTGTCTCTCATATTATGTGTTATTGGTGAATTCTAGTTACTTGTGTTTCTGGTTATTTCTGCATATTCAATTGCTTATATTTGGTAATCATACTGTGCTCTTTCTGAGGAGCAAGATCCTAGAAGGTGGAATTAGAACAGGTGTGTTTGTTCTTGGATTTACCTCCACCTTCCTTCCCTAACACAAATCCCTTGAGAATCTTCTCAAGCTTCTATTTATATTGCTTATAATATTTATAATGCTATGTTTACTTCTAAATTTCTTTAAATTTTTCAACATGCTCTCACTACTTATTAGTTTCTTCAAAGATCCCATTATGTTTCTCAAAGACTTCTCATTCATCCATATTTTGATTATGATTCTTCTCAATTTGCTTCACATTTTCCAACCCTTCTACTTTGAAAAATTATTCTATTTTATCCTATTATATCTCTACTTTTGTTCTAAATATTAAAATGACTACTATGATGTATATATTAAGTGAGTTTCAAAATTAGTTTTAAGTTCATATCAAGGTTGTCATAATCCAAAGAGTTATGTCACTTCTAATTATATTCTTCTCAAACCCCTAACCTATGAAGTTCTTGCGTATGCATTTCTAATATGATTTACTATTCTAAAGTTTGAACTATTTAATGGAAAAGAGACCTTTCTCATCATATTAGATCTTTATATGCCTCTTGATTAATTTTTTAGATAATGATAATTTTCTAACTAAGCTATTTTTAATAAGTTTGAAATATTATGTCCTTAATTAGTTATATGCTTTACCATGTGGATTTGTACAATATTTGATGACATTAGTTGATGAATTCTTAGCCCATTTTTCAATCAATATTTACATAAAGATTAATTTTTCAAAAATAGCTAAAATTAAATAAGGATCAAATAATATTATTAGTGAACATATGCTTAGATTCAAGACTATGGTTACCAAGATGAATCATCAAATACTAAATAGTAAAATTCAAACTATATTTACTCATAGCTTGCTTCTAGTTATTAAGGATAAATTAGTTTTCAACATTTACTATTATTTCAATGATATTTTTCATGCAGCTAAAGACTTTGAGATCAAGATTTTAATGGTGATTGTGCTTAATGATATTCCAAATTATAGTTATTCCAAGTTTACAAATAAGAATAATTTCAAGGTCAAAAGTAATGATGATTATTTTTAACCTAAGAGTGATGTTAACATTGTATTCAATGCTATATAACAAAAAATTAATAAGCTCATATTATCTAAATAAAGGGAGTGTAGGAAAATTATAAGGTTAAGTGAAATCCCACATAATTTATTGATAATATTTTTTTAGTGTAGTATGACTACTTTACCTCTCATTAGATAATTATATCCTTCAAGACCATTGCCTAATAATTATAATATAAATGTATTTTTTTATAACCATAGAATTATGAGAAATTCTTCAAATATATGCATTACTTTGATGTATAAGATATGATATCTTATTGATAAAAACCGAATTAAAGTGGAGGGAATAAACATAAATTTGAATTAATCAGTGGCTCTACTAAATTAACTTCAAAAAATTTACCAAACCTCTTCTAAATCAAAATAATTAAACAAAAGATCAAGAAAATTTTCATATGATATATAGAAAAAATAAAAGGGAAACACCATAAGCATCTATTATTGATTCATTTGATAGATTTATTGGTGTGGTTAGTACAATTACAAAGAAGAGGGAATCTCCTCCATTTTTTTTCATGATAGTGACATCCCAAATAATAACTCATAAAAAGGTCCTCATAAGAGATTTTGTAGGTGAGATTAGATAGAAAATAATGGAGTTATGGCTGATAATGGTTTAATTATAAATGCATGTACCAAGATATTCATCAATAGTCTTGGAATTTATTAAATAGATTTAAAAATTACTTCAATTAATATTACAAACTTTTTTGTCATTAGTAGAGATCCACTTGATTACATTCTCTTTCCTATTAAGGTGAGTCTTAAGATAGTTTTAATTTTATTTAATGTGTTACCAAATTATGGATCTTATGATGTTTTACTTGAAAGACCATGGATATATCAAATGAAATTAATTTCATTTACTTTACATAAATGTTTAAAAAAATTGCATCAATATAAAGTAATTGCAATTATAAGATATTTTTATTGTCAACCATAACAAAAAGTTCAAGAAGTTTTACAAAAAGAAATACCAAAGCAATAACCAAAGTTTATACCTCAAGAAAGAGATAACAATGTTCACTAATATAAAACTACATCTACAAAGGTATGTTTATCGTAACTTATTTCTACTACATAAACAAAAGAGTTTTAAAATAATCCAATTATTCAAGGCAACCTCAATGCAAAAAAATCATGCTATTATGTAAAATGGTATAGTGTATAATGAAGATGATTCAAATGGTGGTGATAATATTTTTATTATTATACTCACATGTACCTTGGCATCCTAATTTGACTCATGATGATAGGTGCTTCAACTTGTATATCTTCTAATAATTTTTATGATTCACTTGATTATGATCATATTATTGATTACCCTGACCTAACTAATTACTTGTGTTTGCAAATGATATCTTTATATTTTATATTTTCATATTTTCTTTGTGTCTATTTCTTCTTTATTGATATGTTTCCTTTTTATTCCCTCTTTACTTGATCACCTTTTCCTAAGTTTATCATGTTTATTTTGGGAATCCCTGCTTCCTCTTTAGATTTATTATATGTTAGTTGACCAACTTGGGTCATTATTTTCTCTCTTTATTCTTAATTTTAGTTCTCCATAGTTTATTTATGCTTTATCTTTCATTCATCTTCATTTTTTTACCTATTTTCATTGATTTCACTTATGGATCGTGCTTCACTAAATTATTTTCAAAAAAATTTGTAATGTTACTCTATTTAAGTTGTCATACTTTTATTAAAATGGTTGAATATTCTTCAAAATCATTGTAGCTACCATAAGACATACACCTAAAAAACATGCAATATTATAAACCAATAAAATCTTTAAATAAAAATAATAAATAGATTTACCATAGGTAGCATGACTACTTTTTTAGATTAAAAATCTTTGGCCTAAATTACCGTGATAACAATAACTCTCATCCACAATAATTACATCAACCACTAACTTTATATGCTCTTATATAGCTAAGAAGGAGGCTACCACCAGGGTTTGGAGAGTACTTAACTTGAATAATAAGTATTATTAAAGATAAGACTTTATTATTAATAGTGGAAGTCAATTAAATCAATAACTTGGTTGATACTCTTTTTTAATAATAGTTTATGGATAATTACACATCTATTAATGATTATCAATTAATTATATTACAATTAATATATAAATTCCATCTTAAAACCATACAATAGTGTTTGAATAATTAAATACACTAACAAATTTTATAGCATTTTGATTTTTCTTCTTATCTTCCTATGGTTTCCCTTTCCATATTGAAATTATTACTCTATTATTCTTAGGTTGCCTCTTCTTCTTTCATTTTTATTGCTTTTTTACCTTGATTTAATTTTTTCCCCATCCCAAATGCCTATAATAAATTCCAAATAATGATTGCACATTTCTTTTGAAAACATACGTATAAGAAAAACAAATTATTAAAGAATTTATGGGTCTTTAGGGATCCCCTTTATCTTTTACCTCAAGCTCAAGTATTCTTATATATGTATGTGATTGGATGATTTCATTTATTATTTGTCTACCTTGATTGTCATCATGTGGATTTTTACATGTATCCTAAACTTCCTTTGCCTCTACCTTGCTAAGTGATGTTTGTAAAATATTGATAAATTATTATGACTATGTTTAGAGTTGTAGATATTGAAATGTGATTTTAGACACTTGGAAATGTCAGTCTTGACCTACATTAACCTTACATGAATTTTGTGCATACATATAGATCTTGCGCATCCTTCTCTCACATCACATGTTTTCTATGGGTCTAACCTTCTCAATTTTCTATAAATCACCTACAATAATTCCCTGGTATGTGTCTAACCTAATCATTATCATACTCAAATTATCTCTAGAACATGAGATCATTATTCCTTTCATATAGACAAATCTAGTAGACTCGAACATCTTTATAATTTTATAGGTGTCCAATTCTTATGAACTTGTCTTCATGTCAAGCAATGGTCATGTTTCAAATTCAAATCATCTTTAGGCATCAACTTACATTTTTTTCATGTTGGTGGCTACCAAAAGAGTCCCATATAAAATAATAGTTCTAAGCCAATTTCACTATCTAACACTCCTCAAGGAAAAAAATTTACACTTTGCACATTCAAAGGGATTTATATATACTTTCCAACTCAGTACTCAAGTCACAAGGAGTAGACCTTAACAAAATTATAAAGCACCTAAGCCAAACCAGTGTCACTATTTTTCAAGTGTACAAAGCAAAATTATAGGTTGCATTCATTAAAGGATAACTATTGAACACATACACCTAAAAATTAGAACTACATGTGATTTGAGTTCCCTCTTCAGAGTATTGGATATGTAGGTAGCACTCAACCATTTGTTAGGAGTAGTTGATGTCAACTCAAACCATCATTCTTCCCCATTTTTATAAGTTAATCTGATGTTGAAAGTGGGCCTAAGGCTTAGATAAAAGGATAATAAAATTGATATCTTTGCAAAGGTTTGGAGAGTGAATTTACATCAAAAACCACATTATAGACAAATACAAAGGTATCTCATAAGTTTTAAGACCCAAAAACCCTCAAGGACAAATACATTAAAAGTGGATGCTTTAGACTACTAAAGGCATTTGACTTTTCTTAAGGTATCTAAATAGATTTTACACCCTAATTTTCACTAGTCATCTTGGTGACATTGTTCTAAGCATTTTTATGCCCTATGCCAACATATGTGACTAATAAATAAACAATGAAAGATAATTACATCTTTATCCTACATTTTTTTATCACATTCCCATAAATAGTAAGATACAATTATTTAACCACATTCTATATTTTACATTTAAATTCATGTATTATTGTTATACTTTATTCAATTTGAATCAATTTAAAGTTTTATCTTATAAGTTCACATAATTTAAAACAAAGTAAAACATAGTGGTGAACACAATCTTTTTAGTGAGAAAAAAAAACCCTAGGTTCCCTTAAGGTTTATTTCCTTCTTTCTATGGTTTCAAATTTTTGCCTTAGGATTTGATTTTCAAACCTATTTTCTAGTTTTTATATCTTCTTAGGTACAAATATGATGTTTTTCTCTTTTATCTTAGAGTTTCATGCTTGTTCTCCTATTAGGGTTTCCTTTCTTAGGGCTTTTTCTTATTTGGATGATATCTGATTCAAAATGATTCTATTTTAAAAATAATTAGATATTTTTTGAGTTGTATTACTTAGATAAGAAAATTATTGTTATTCGCTAATTTTTTATACAATTTTTTTAAAACTAACATTTTACTATGTTTAGTAAATTTGATCTAGAGGGAGAACGGTATGTCTATTTTTTTTAAATTATATACTTTGTTTATCTACATATTATTATCAAAAACCTCTTTTTATTTTAAAACATTAGTCACATGTTAGTAGAGGTTCCTGGAAAGACCCATCAAAACATGCTAAGGTTTATTGTATACAAATTTGGTTACAAATTTAGAAAACTTAGATGAGAATAAGGCAAGTCAGTTCATTCATTTCGATCATTATTATTAGATATTCCTTTAAATTCAATTTATTAACCCATATCATACATGGTTATATTAGATATGTAGGCTCAAAAAAATAGAAAAACAAATGTGTAGGGAATAACGTAGAACGCATTCAACGAAACCATCAATCGATCTCTATATTAGTATCTCATCAATTAAAAATCTTTTCCATTTAAAATTAAATACAATATTTATAGAGACTCAATGATGTTATGTCATATTCCTACTTTAATTCATAATTCAAATGAGTCCTTTCATTTTCTTCAATCATTTAGCATACAAACACATTTTGAAATACATACAAAATAGAATATATCGCATAAAATACTATAATCACACAATATCACTTATACAAAATCTATGGTTTTACACTTTGAAGTCTACTACCAACATTTTCCTATACTTAAATAATTGTCTCATCCCAAGACAAAGTCACAAGTGTATCAAAGTTTGGAGCTGGTGGAGTTGTATGTGTTACTATTGACAATTTTGACCCTACAGGTCAAATTCTCACCTCTATCATTTAAAATTTTGCATAAACATGCCTTTTCAAAGTAGTGGTATAAATTTGTCTTTGAAATTTTTATGAAGGGATCCTTCCTTTAAAAAAAAGGGTCCATTTCAATAGTATCCTGAAGGGCACATATCGACAAAATTGGGCTTTTCAATTGATCAAAGGAGTTGGGTTTGTTTCAATTTTTTGAAGGGTCCTTATTCTTTCAGTAAAGATCATTTAAAAGTGTCGAAGGAATCATATCATTTTTTTGAATGGTTATATCCTTTCTTGGGGGTTTTTTCCATCGATAGATGGACCAAACAAAAGTCTGAAGGGTTCCTTCCCTTTGGAAAAGGGGTAGTCTTCAAGAAATCTAATGGTCACTTTCATTTCTCCTGCAGTGTCCTTTACAAGTTTCTCAAAGGGTATGTCCCCTTCATTAAATTTATTTACAAAAAATTTGAAGGGAATTATGTGATAAAAGGTTCACTTGGAAAATTTTGAAGGACACTTGGCAAGAATCTTGAAGGGTATCTGCCTTTCGGGGAAGTTCACTTCAAGAATTTTGAGAGGCTCTTAAAGGTTTCTGAAAGGGTCACTTAAAAAAAGGTTGAAGGGTATCTACCCTTTGTAAAATGTCATTTTAAAAACACTAATGGAACCTCAACAACTTTTTTTAAGGGTAGAATTCATTCGAAAAAAATTCACTTCACAATTCTGAAGGGAAATTTGCAAAAGTCTAAAGGGGTTGATTGCAAAAGTCTAAAGGGCAAGTGGACAAAATAGTTTTCCTGAAGGGCACATATCAAAGTTATAAATGGTCCATTATCTTAAGAAATTCATTATTAAAAATCTTGAAGTGCAATTTGGAAAGGAATCCTGACATAATTCCTTTGGACAATTTGTTCGAAGGAAATGAACAAGAGGAAAATGCTGAAAAAAGAAAAATACAAAGAGGAAAGTTGCAGATAAAAAGGTTGAAGGAATTCCTTCAAACAAATTATCTAAAATAATTCCTTCAAAATACTTACTATCAAGGATTTAATTACAAAATATTGAAGAGAAAACTCCAAAGTGAATAAATAGTGACAAAAGACAAAGAGCTCGAAGCCAGGATTTCCTTCAGACTTTTTATCCGAAGGAAATAAATAAGGTATAAAGCCATGGGAAATAACCCTAAAAGAAAATTCTCAAATAAATTATCCATAGGAAATAGATAGAGACAATTAGACGTCAAAGGAAATATCATAAACAAATAAAAGGAATATATGCATAGAAATGAAAAACCAAAAATAAAAGGCAAAAGATTTCAACAGCTAATAAATAGATTAACACGTTCTACAGTCTATATGTAAAGCATACAACATGGCCCAAAGTAGGATTAGAAAAATATAAGACATGCATCCATTTCAAACACGACTCTTTTAGTTCTAAAATAGAGACTCAAAAGCATGAATGACTTAAGGAGTTTAACATTGGAGATCTTAATATATAATTTCATGCATGCACTCTTATTTGTCTTGAGCCTTTCAAATGTTCCAAAAGTTTAAGTGGAGTTATAAATTCAATTTTGGCATTAATTTCATGCAACGGAAATCTTTTAAACATTCCAATAGTTCAACAAGATTTCTATAGTTAGAGATTGGTGTAGCATCATGCATGTTGGAAGTTTTGACTCTAAGCTTGAGCCTACCATCTATTTTCAATGCCAAAGAGCTTTCATGCAAGGCATAAGACAAAAATAGATTTTTTTTGAAGGCTAAAATAACACAAGTTGGATTTAGTTGACCTCTTCTTCTATTTTTAGTGCCAATCTCTTGGTTGTTGTATACTTTTCTATATAAGTTGGCTTTACAGCCTTAAATTGTATCCTCTTTTTGGAAAGACCATAGTCTACCAAAATTTGTGCTGTGTAACCCTTTTATATTAATAGAAGGATAATTTTTAGACTCCAAAGTGTTGGTATAGTGTATTTATGTCATTGATTTGCATATGTGATAGAATTTTCTTCATTATCAAGTCTTGATTCTTACCTAGTTACTATCTTATTAGATTATTTAGGTCATATTCTATGTTTAATATCTTTGAGTTGAAGTTAAAATTGATATAAGTGGCTAGTTAGTGCCTTGAATTAGGAATATTCCTTCATTTCCCTCAAGATTTGATCACCATATAAAACTTTTTCATGAAATATTGATGCGTAGGGGTCATTTGGAGTTTTAAAATTTAGTCTTTTTACTATTTGATTAGTGTTTTAGGAGCCCAAATTGAGTGGATCAAGAAAAATTTAGGTGTATCACTGTCATTAGATAGGATTTCCATTCAATTTTATTTCTTCCCTTTTCCCCTGTAGTTCATATCATAGAGTAGAGATCCTAATTGATACACCATGGGGAACTAGCCCTTATAATCTAGAGATTTAATCCACTAATTAGGTTACCCATAACCTAGGATTATTTCCATATTTTAGCAAATTGTGAAGGCCTAAAAATACCTTCATAAGGGTGTGAGTCTAATTGACAATAGTTTTTGGCACACCCAATGGGACATTGAATAAATTCTTTACATATCTAAATAATTTTGTAGTAGAAGAAGATATTAATTATCGTCAGCATTCAATTACAAAGCTCATAGTGTCATTCAGGTAATTCATTCATGCTAAAGGTTACCAAAAGGTCAACAAGTAAAGATATTCCTTTTGAATTTATATCATATAAGATATCAATATTTAAGAGGGCAAAACCATATCCTCAAAAATAGTATTTGTCTCCTGGTTATCCTACTATTCTAACCACTACAAACCCCACTATCCAAATAGCCATGAGAAACTAGGTGTTTTCTCCATTCAATAGAGGTAACCCACTGAATTTAGCCCAATTTGATGATATTCATGTGTCTACCCTCAAAATTATCCCATTATTCTCAAGAGAAAATCGAACAACCCCTATTGAGCATATCTAAGATGTGGCTAATCTCTGTTTAGTCCATAATGTTGTTGAAAATAATGTTGCTATCAAATTGCTTGTTGCTTATTACAAAGGAAAAGCATTGCAATGGTATAGAAATATACAACTAAATTTCATTTCTACCTAGGATGAATTGGGTGCAGCCTTAGTCAAGCAATTTGAAGACAAATTTGATTACCTATCTTTAGTTGAGAAATTGATCACCATAACAAGGGCTCCTCATGAGTTCATGTCTAATTTTAACCTCAAATTCTAAAAGGCATTGACCAAAATACTATGTTGATAAGGCCATCCCTTGAATGTGCATTTTTATACTATTTGAAAGCCTTTCATTTTGATATTAGTGGGATGATACAGTCAAAGGGTCGTACTACCTTTCCAGATGCTTATGAGGTTGTAATAAGGGCATAAAATAGTTTAATACACTCTGGTAAGATTTTTGTAAGGCCTCCAATGCCTATATTCCTAGAATTAAATAATGTACTAGCCCCACAAATTCTTCAAATTCCATCCTTAACTCATATTCTAAAAACTCAAGCTCAAACTACAGCCCCTACTAACCAAGCCAGTGAGATAGGAGAGTTGAAAAGCTTGTTATAATATTTTGGTAATGAAATAGTGCAACTCAAGAGACAATAATTTTAGTAGGCCCTATCAATAGTAAAATTAGACCACCTATTAGCACTTCGAAGATCAAATGCCTCCTTATCAAAGTTTTAGAGAGAATATACCACCTTATCAAACACAAGGATCTATAACTCCAACTAAGCCATATGTTTCCCTTGATCCTAATGCTCCTTCCACTCTAAAGGCCATTGTTCCCACCCACCTCAAAATAACATGATGTAGGATTCAAGTTGGTAGTCCTCAAATCTCAGTGATGTTCAAAACCAAGCCTTGGTATCATAAAGTATCATTATGCCACAAATGACATAAGAAGATTTTTCTTTTTTAGGAGGTCACTACCAAGATACAATTTTGGCATCACAAGGAGAGACTCAAAAATTTAAAGGGTAGCCTGATGCCATTAATGCAAATTTGCAATTGGATGATCATGTTGCTTTTACTTAGGATGTTGAAACTAACAATACAAGTGGTCAAGTTGTAGCTATAACTAGAGCTAAAAGAAGAGACATTGATGAGGTGAAGGAGGTGAAAAATGTTTCGATAACTCCTAATGTTATTTCTAGGAGTACAAAAGAGCAACTCACTACCCCTACAACTCAAAAAAATTAGAATATAGATGTTAGTAAATTTTAACGAATACCTCTAGTTCATTAGTAGCTAGTGCTTTAGAAAGTGCAACCAAAGGTTAGTGGATCTCATTTCAGTATAGTGGATCAAATGAATAAATCTAATATCAACATTATTATGTGGGATTCTCTTTCCATTCCATGATAAAAGGATAAGCTCATTCAAGAGCTTTCAGCTCTCAAATTGTCTCTAAAATTGATTGAAAAAGAAGGTATTGTCTTGACTAATTTAGATCAACCAACTAAGAAATAGGTACAAAAAGTAAATAAGATGGAAAAGGTGGAAAAATTTGAGGATAAATCCAATAAAAATCCTCCTTTTTACCTTTATTTGATAGTAGGTGATACTTTGGTTCATAATTGTATGGTGGATAGTGAAGCTAGTCGTACAGTCATGCCTAAGCAAATTGAAGACAATCTTGACCTAATTTATAAGAAAAACACTAAAGGGGTATTATAGTTGGATGGGTCACCAATAAATATGGTATGCATCATCAAATATCTTAAGTTTATGTTACATGCTTGTCCTAATGTTACTATTTAGCAGGATGTTGTGGTAGACTTGCCTCCTTACTTTGTTATGTGCCTTTCAAGGGACTTCACCTCAAAGATTGAGAGATATTTATTAGTTGATTGGACTTATTTAATGTTTATAACTAGGTAATTTACCAAGGTAATAATTCATTCTAAACCTATTTCATGTTTTCATATGGATCCATATATGCCAAGTGTTGTGAACACTAACTATATCATTTCGGATGAAGTACTAGAAGCTAGTGAGGTAGAAATTGAATCACCTTTAGATGGAGTTCAAAATTTATTCCTTGATGAGTGGGCTTCCACTTTTCATGAACATGATCCTTATAATTTTATTGAAGATGAAGGACTTGGTGTGGATTTCCTTCATGAGAATGATGTACCAATTCTAACCATGGTCAAGGATGATGATCTAGTGAAGGTCTATGGCCATTGTACTTTGATGGATCAAGGAATAATAATGTAATCATAGCCATAATGATGTTGTTTTATCCAAAAAATCAAAGGTATTTCTCTTCTATTAAATTTCAATTTGGTTATTCAAATAATGTTGTTGAGTATGAAGCACTAGTTCACGGTTTGCAGTGGACTAGGAAGATGAAAGTCAATACCTTGCAAGTTTTTAGTGATATTAAACTTGTAGTTCACCAAGTAAGAGGTTTCAATGTATGTAAATTTTTTTTTATTAAATCATACAATCATATAATATGGGACTTACTTGAATATTTTCAAACTTCTAACATTTAGGCAATACCAAGAGGCAAAAATAAATGTGTTGATAGGTTGGCTGCTATTGGATCATAGTTTCGTATCCCAGTTAATATAAAAAGTGAAAAAAAATGGTAACACATAAAGGTGGTTTTAAGGCATTCTATTCCAGATAATCATGATAATTTACAAGTGTTCAAAGATGACAATCAAATTATGAGATTCTTACAGGAGGAGGCTAAGTTTTCTTCAAGAAACCAATCAAAGCACTTGTAGCAATATAGTGATTAGATTGTGCAACTAAAAAAAATAAGTTTCCCAAGGGATTGGTCACACTTGAGAAAATTTTTAGAGGTGATGATGAGTTAAGTAAAGAGAAGTCATCCTTGTCGACAAAAGAAGAACACTATGCCAATGTAGAGATTAAAACTGGTAAGATTTTAAAGCTAGGTAAGGTATGCACTCCTTCATAAAAAGAAGATTTAATTAAGTTATACATTAGTTTTGCTAATATATTTTCTTAGTAATATATTGATATCAAGGGATTTGATCCAAGTTTAGCTCAACACACCATTTATTTAGAAGCTAAAACTAAACCAATGAGACAAAGATAAAAGCCCCTCAATCCTAAGCTTGAGACTTTGATAACATCTAAGATTCATAGGCTCAGAGTTAGCTATTATATTTCTAATCAAGTACTCAAATTGGGTGGTGAACCTTATTTTGGTATGAAATAATAATGATGAGATTCAATTGTGCGTTGACTTTCATGATTTGAACAAGTCTTCACTTTAATATCACTATCCATTTCCATCAATGGAATAAATTTTACAATTGGTTATAGGTTCAGAGAGGTTTTCTTTGTTGGATGGATATAGTTTTTACAATTAGATTTTAGTCAAATAAGAGGACCAATTTAATATATCCTTCACAACCAAGTGGGGGACATTTGTATATAGAAATATGCCATTCAATTTATCTAATGCTAGAGTAACCTTTTAGAGAGCCATGGATATGGCATTCCAAGGCCCTCTTAACAAGTCTATACTTGTTTATTTGGATGATATAGTAGTGTTTTCAAATAATTCAGGTGATCACATGATTCATCTCAAGTAAGTGTTAGAAATGTGTAGCCATTTTGGGGTATCTCTCGCAAAAAGTGTTTTTTTTTGGTTTATGAAGGTAAGTTTCTTGGATATGTTGTTTCAAACAATGGTTTAAGCATAGATTCTGAAAGGATAGACTCCATTCTTTCACTCTCTTTGCCTAAGCACAAAAAGGCTATGCAAAGCTTCTTTGGGACATCAACTTCATAAGGAGGTATATTTCAAATTTTGCCATTCTAACTAAGCCACTTATAGCCATGCTAAAGAAGAATCAGAGCTTCATCTGATCCAAATAAAGAGTAAAAGGTTTTGAGGATATTAATAAGGCCATAGCTAGTGCTCCTACACTTATAAATCCATATTTCACAAAATATTTTATTTTGTTTACTTATGCTAACATGGACATCATTTTAAGCATACTTATGCAACAAAATCATGAGGCTTTGGAGTAGCCAATAGCTTTATTTAGTCAAAGATTGGAAGAGTAAGAAACAAGGTGTTCTTTTGTTGGAAAACATGTACTTTTAGTTATAAGGTCTCTTTAAAAAGTTTAGATACTTGTTGTCTAATAATAAGATACACCTAATGGTTCCTCATCCAAACATCAAAGAGTTCCTTTTGAACAAAGATATAAATGAGAAGAGATTTGGTTGGTTAACCAAGGTAATGGAATATGATGTGTAAATTAGGGTCACAAAGTTGGTTAGGGTAAATGACTTTGTCAGCATCTAGCTCAAGACTTGCAAGAGGCTAATGAGCTTGTTTTGGTGTCAAATGATGAAGAGTTTATAGTTGATCATACCTCACCTTCCAGCTAGTTTCATGACTTGGTAAGCTATCTCTAAGATGGTATTTATCCCTCTCATCTAAGTGCTTCAAAAATAATATTTTTAGATTGTAATCAATTTCATTTTTTCTTATTGATGGTGTTTTGTTTAAGAATGATATTAATGGCATGTTGTTAAGATGTATTGAGCCAAGCCAAACCTAGAGATTGCTTGAAGAATTTCATGATGGACATGGTGGAGGATATTTTTATACAAGAACTACAAACCTTAAAATCATGAGAGGTTGATACTATGGCCTAGTATATTTGGTGATTGCCATGCATGGGTTAGAAAGTGCGAATAGTCTGATATGTTTGTAGGAAAAGTGAAACTTTCAGCGTTACCTCTTCAACCAATTGTGGTGGATCAGCCCTTTGTCCAATGGGGATTGGACTTTATTGGTCTCATTAATCCTCCTTCAATTTTAGGACATAAATGGATTCTAACTACTACAAATTAATTCACATGTTGGATACAATTAGTGGCATTAAAAGAAGAAAATGAAACAAATGTTCTAGATTTTTATGAAAGTTTGCTTACTAGATTTGGAGTTTTTTCAACTATTATTTTTGATAATGCAATGGCTTTTGTGGGATCTAAGATCAGTCAATGGGTTGTCCAACATGGAATTTATCTCAGCACTTCATCAAACTATTATCCACAAGGCAATGGCCTTGTTGAATCTATGAATAAGAATCTATTGAGGATCATAAGAAGGACTATTGAATATACTCAAAGATCATGGCATCTCAATTTTAAGTCATCTCTATGGGCTGATAGGATCACCTATAAAATATCAATAGCCAACTCTCCATATAAGCTAGTCTATGGTAAGTAAGCAAGGTTACCCATTTCTCTTGAATTTCATACTTTAGAACTAATGCATCATCTTGAATTATTGGAGAATGAGTCTATGGAGATCAAGTATGCTAAGCTTATCGAGCTGGAAGAGATAAGAAATCTGTCCATGCTAGCCATGGAGATTCATCAAGCACAAGTGAATAGAGATTTTGACAAGGGAGCTTCTTTATGAAGTTTCAAACAAGGAGATTTGGTCCTCAAGTGGGATGAAGATAGAGCTAAACTAGGAAGGCACACAAATTTTTATTCCCTTTGGAGTGGCCCATACACAATCTCTAGCTATAAATTCCACAATGCCTTTTAACTTGAAAAGATGGATGGTGATGAGCTTTCAATCCCAATAAATGGGATACATCTAAAACATTGCTACTGAAGATCAAAGTTCCTTGTACATATTTTTTTGTGCTTTCCTCCAAGTGTTATTCAAGCATAGTAGTTTATTTTGTTTTGTTCCAAATAAGTGCTTGTTTGCACATTTGATTTTTAGATAGTTTTCCTTGCTTTGTGTGTTTTCTTTATTATTTGGAGGATGAAGTTTATCTCATGCCACAAGAGAGTTTGTAGTCATATATCAGATCTATCATTTCTTTGTGAATTCAAATATCATGTATATGGCCAAGTTCTCAAGCATAACAAGCATGCTTCCTAGTCGAGTCACCAAAATGTTGACAATTTTAACCCTGTAGGTCAAATTATCACCACTATCATTCAAAACTTTGCATAAACATGCCTTTTTGAAGAAGTGGTATAAATTGGTCTTTGTAGTTTTTTTGAAGGGCTCCTTCATTTCAAAAAAAGGGTCCATTTCAATAATTTTTTTGAAGGGCACGTATTGATAAAATGTGCCTTTCAATTGATCGAAGGAGTTGGTTTTGTTTTAATTTTCTAAATGGCTCTTATTATTTTAGGAATGATCATTTCAAAGTGATGAAGGGATAATTTCATTTTTCTAAAGGGTTCTTTCCTTTTTGGGGGGTTCTTTCCATCGATAAATTGACCAAAAAAATTTTGAAGGGTTCCTTCCCTTCAGAAAAGATGTAGTCTTCAAGAAATATGATGGTCACTTTAATTTCTCCCATAGGTTCCTTTACAAGTTTCTCAAAGGGTATGGCCCCTTTGGGAAAGTTATTTATAGAAAATTTGAAAGGAATTATGTGCTAAAAGGTTAACTTGGAAAATTCTAAAGGACACTTGGCAAGAATCTTGAAGGGTATCTACCCTTCAGGAAAGTTCACTTCAATAATTTTGAGAGGATCTTCAAGGTTTCTGAAAGGGTCACTTACAAAAAGGATGAAGGGTATCTATCCTTTGAAAAATGGAATTTTCAAAACCCTAAGGGAACCTCAACAACTTTTTTAAAGGGTAGAATTCCTTTGGAAAAATTTCACTTCACAATTTTGAAGAGCAATTTGTAAAAGTCCAAAGGGGTTGATTGCAAAATTCTGAAGGGCAAGTGGACAAAAATAGTTTTCCTGAAGGGCACATATCAAAGTTTTGAAGGGTCCATTATTTTAGGAAAGTCATTGCCAAAAATATTGAAGGGCAATTTGGGACAGAAGCTCAAAATAATTCCTTTGGACAATTTGTCTGAAGGAAATGAATAAGAGGAAAATGTCGAAAGAAAGAAAAATACAAAGAGGAAAGTTGTAGATAAAAATTTTGAAGGAATTCCTTCAGCTAAATTGTCTAAAATAATTCCTTTGAAAGACTTAATAGTGGATATTTCATTACAAAACCCTGAAGAGAAAACTCCAAAGTGAATAGAAAATGACAAAAGACAAAGAGCCTAAAGACAGGATTTCCTTCAAACTTTTTGTCTGAAGGAAATAAACAAGGTATAAAGTCATTATAAATATGCCTAAAAGAAAAGTCTCAGACAAATTATCCATAGGAAATAGATAGAGACAATCAGAGGCTAAATGAAATAGCATAGACAAATAGAAGAAATATATGCACAAAAATGAAGAACCAAAAACAAAAGGCAAAAGATTTCAATAGCCAATAAATAGATTAACATTTTCTACAATCTATATGTAGAGCATGCAACATGGCTTAAAGTAAGATTAGACATGTCTAAGACATGCATCCATTTCAAACATGACTTTTTTAGTTCTAAAATGGAGACTCGAATGCATGAATGATTCAAGGAGTTTAATGTTGGAGAGTTTAACATAAAATTTCATACATGTACTCTTGATTGTCTCAATCCTTTCAAACATTCTAGAAGTTCAAGTAGATTTTTAAATTTAGTTTTGGCATTGATTTCATGTAAAGGAAAGCTTTTAAATGTTCTAGTATTTCAAGAGGAGATCTATAGTTATATATTGGCATGGCATCATGCATATTGGAATTTTTGACTCAAAGCTTGAGCCCACAATCCATTTTCAATGCCAAAGAGCTTTCATGCAATGCATAAGACAAAAATATATTTTATTTGAAGGATGAAATAACACAAGTTGGACTGAGTTGACCTCTTCTTCTATTTTTTGTGCCAATCTCTTAGTTGTTGTATACTTTTCTATATAAATTGGATTTTTAGCCTTGAATTGTATCTTTTTTTTGGTAAGACCATATTCTACAAAAATTGTGTTGTGTAACCTTTTTAGATTAATAGAAAGACAATTTTTAGACTCTAAAGTGTTGGTATAGTGTATTGATGTCATTAATTTGCGTATGTGATAGAATTTTCTTCCTTATCAAGTCTTGATTCTTACTTAGTTACTAGCTGATCAGATTATGCAGGTCATGTTCTATGTTTAACATCTCTTGGTTGAAGTTACAGTGGATATAAGTGGCTAGTTAGTTCCTTGAATCAAGGTTATTCCTTCATTTCCCTCAATCTTTGATCACCAGATAGAACCCTTTCATGAAATACTGATGCGTAGGGGTCATTTGGAGTTAAAAAATTTAGTATTTCTATTCTTTAATCAGTGTTTTAAGAGCCTAAATTGAATGGATCAAACAAAATTTAGGTGTATCACCATCATTAGATAGGATTTCCCTTCAATTTTATGTCTTCCCTTTTCCCCAGTAGTTCGTATCATAGAGTAGATATTGTAATTGATACACCAAAGGGAGCTAGCCCTTATAATCTAGAGAGTCAATCCACTGATTAGGTTACCCACAACCTAGGATTGTTTCCATGTTTTAGGAGATCGTGAAGACCTAAAAATACCTTCACAAGGGTACGAGTCTAATTGAAAATAGTTACATTAAGAGGTTGATCCAAAATCAATGATCGTGGCAATCACTTGAAATGTTTTTTACTAATTTTCACCACTTGTGCACTACTTAACCATCCTTCCATGCTTTTAACTAAGCCACTTACCAATATAACACCCTTTGTGGGTTTTCAATAGATTATCATAACTAAAAGGATACCCTTTATGATTTTTCAATCTTTCTAACCCCAATCCTAAATCTTATGGCATTCCCAAACTTTTAAACTCTTCAAAAAAAATTTAAAAAAATCATTTACATTACCTATTGAGAAAGTGGAGGCATGGACTATAAAGATGGAATTGATGTAGGTTGTTATTATTGTGGTTCTATTGGACCAATTATTGAAGATGGTTTTATATAATAAGATATTGGGATCATTTTTATGGCAAAGGCATTTTTTATGATGTTTGGAAAGCTTTCCTTACTTATAGTTCCTATATAAGCTTCCAGTTGAAATTAATTTTGGTTATTTAATGATGGATTTAATTGATGTTTCAATATTCACCAAATCATAATTAAATTATTTCCAATCTACCAATACATCTTGTATTATGATAATGAGTGTGCTTATTAGATCTTGGATATGCATGATGGTTTGTATATCTTCATCCTCCATAATTACAATGATTGGTTTATGTTGATGTACCAAATGTTGGATATCTTGTGTGACTTAGTCCATCTTGTCTACATATCGCTACATCTAAACATCAAGGAACATGTTTATGACCATCTCATGTTCTCAAGCATGCATCTATTCCATTATGTTGTCACATAAATCCATACAGTATTTAAGTATAGAGTTAATGTTCAGCATGTTTGGATGTTTACCTCTCCATTACCTTAGATTTATTAGCCTTATGGAATTATCTCCTTCCATGCATCTTATAGTTGGCTCTTCTACTTAATCATACTATGAGAAAATATGAATGCCTTGGTTCATTTTAGTGTCAACTACTTACTCATATTCTTCAAGGAACTAAAGAAGTCTGATTCCACCCATAAGTGTTGACCTTGATCTTGAAATTATTATAATTTTTATGTAGCAACCCAATCCTTTGTGAGCTGAGTTAGTAGGGTTGTGAACTGATTCTCCTTAGACATGACCTACTCTCCAAAAACTTGAATGACTAGCACTAGATAAGTGTCATCAATTATATTACGTGCCTTGGCTAGCTAGTCATGAAGGTCAGCATTCTCCTCTCACAATTAAAGGTTATCCTACTTTATCATAGATGATTTTTACACAATTGATTCCTAAAATACAACTCTTTCAATTTGTTTGGCCAAGGTGAGTTGGATGACATCCAAAACTACCTCCTAACTTGTTGACACCAATGCAAATTAGGTCACAATAGTTTTTTATGGTGTTGGTTGGTGTCTAATATATATGAGATGGAGTATGAATTTTATTCATCATAGAGGTGGAGCATATACATCCCATAACCAGTGACTGGTAATTTATGGTTTATCTTGTAATGCTTCTTTTTATACTCCTCCATGGGCCAACCCTAATCCCTCAATGTTTTTAATGGTATTTAGGCCTCAAATATTGGGTCCATCTTCACCTCAAATGTTGGTTGCACAACTTGCTCTTGTCCCTTAGCTTTAGGTTTTCCATTGAAACTTCAACCTTTTGCTTCATTTCCATCTCATCTTTTTCTTTGGTAGTTATATTTTCCTGCACCTTTTCTTCTTTTTTAACTTATTCCTTTACCACTTATTTAGTTTTTCTAACTTGGTCTACAACATCCTTCGTTAGTTGCTCTTCTAGGGATTTCTTTTTCAACTCCTCTATGCACATGTATTGTTTCTTATTTTCTTCATCTTCCTTGGCTACTATGTCAGCTCAACTTTATTATTTTTCACCTCTTGTGCATCCTTATCTTCTTACTACTTCTTATTTCACTCTTCTTCCTCTTATTTTTCTCCTTTGCTTCTTTTTTATTTTTGGCATCTTCTTCTTTCCTCTTTTTCTCTATTTCTTCTCTTTGGGCCTTCTTCATCCTAGCCTTTTCTTTTTATTCCTTATCCCTTATGGTTTCCTCAATAACCTTTGTAGTTTCTTATGCTTGTTGTTCTACGATGTTATCTTATATCTGGGCATGCATTAGTTATAGCTATAATGGGCGTTGATATTTTATAGTTTGATGTTGCATAATTGATCATATAGACTCAATAGTCTAGGGAACATGTGGTGTAGTTGGGGAAGATAGAGACAATGATGGTGAAAGGGGTGAAGGTGGTGGAGAAATAAGTAGAGAATGATGTGGAAAAGTGGAATTGGATAGTGACCTAACTAGTGTTCACTTACTCACAACAAACCTTCATGCTTTCCTTCCCCTTTCAAGCCTTACATCATTACACATTTTTCATTTGTATCTAGGACAACTTTAGGTTAAACTATAGGCTAACCTCTTAACCTACAAATTTTTAAATTTGGTTCCTCATCCTATGGTGTATGCATTTCACTCTATCACCTATTATGCGTAGTAGTCTCTATTATACTATTTAAAACTTCTCTTTGGTTTAACTTCCATGCTATAAACAAAATCACATGTGCTCTTTTCTTCCTTCCTACATCCCTATCTCATATTTAGATTATTAGACTATACTCAACACATCCTTATATATTTTAGTTACCTTGGTGGAATAATATCCACCTTACCTTCGCCCATTATGCTTTATTATAGCCAAGTCTCCTTTTCCACTTTGACAAGGATGCTTTATTCATGTAGCTCTCATTCAAATGCCCTTCTTACTTGGCATAAACCTCCTTATTTCCCTTGGGTCTCTTCCCAAGGATAGTTTCATGAGCACCTCATTTAGTTACTAGATATCGAGACTTATTTTATCTTGAGGTGACTCTATCAGTACATTACTTGGTATCTTAGTGAGAAAACCACATGTTTCCATCTGCTCACCCTTTCCTTGCCTCACCATATTTTCTTTTCCTCAAAGTCTTTTAATCCCCTTGTTATGTTGTCCCATATCCTACTTTGTGCACACTTCACTCATGTAAAGTCCCCTACACTCTTCAGTGTGAAATAATGCTTACCATCCATGACCCATTTCATCTCCTCCTTAAGGTTTTCTTTCCCATTTGATCTCCTATGCACCTCTAACTCCTTAAAGGTTTTTTCCTTCAAGTTATACCTTCTCTTCTATGGAGTTTCTCCTTATACCTTATCTTATTTTTTGCATCGTTCTATTTAGTAGGGCCTACATCTTTCTTTGCAATCTTCATTTTCTACCGATTCATGCTTGATGGAGAACCTTTTATCAACACCTTCTACCTACTACTCTGATTGGAAGATGATTTTATGCCTTAACTACCTTAGATCACTGATATTTTTGGCACTTCTTATCTTTACCTCTATACTAGCTACCTCATATTAGTGATATTTTTGGCAATTCTTATCTTCACCTCTATACTAGCTACCTCTGATCAGTGCTTCTACCTATACACTCTTCACTTTTATTTTTGTTCAACTGCCTCAAATCCATGATTTTTTTGGTGCCATTTCTCAAGTTAATTATGTGTTGGCTACCTCTAATCAGTAATTTAGTTTCACTATATCTTCATTCTACACGTTGGTTGCCTCTGATTAGTGACTCTACCCATGCTTACTCTTTGTATTTCTTGCACTCAAAATTACCTCTGATCGATGATTATGACATTTTTCTTCTTCACTTTCACTCAACTACCTCATGGTCAATGATTAATTAGTGTTCATATCTTCTCATTTATTCATGGACTACATCAAATCAATGTTTTTGTTTGTGATCCTCTCTACACTTGATGATTGCCTCATGATCTATGATTTTATTGATGCTCAATATTTTGGGCCATACATTTTTACACTTTGCTAGCACAATATTATGTAGGCATTCTAAGACTCTTCAACCATTATTGTAAATATCTACTATGATTCTATGTAGTGTTAAGAATGAAATTTATTGAGGAGGGGGGGTGAATCAGTATATTATATATATTTACTTAATCTGATTTATTTTATTTAACCATGTAATCACACATTCAAGATATGCAATAAAATTAAAATAATAACATGCACCACACAAGAGAGAGAGAGAGAGAGAGAGAGACCAAATTTTTACATGAAAACCCAAAGTGGGAAAAACCATGGAGAAAAATCTCATGTATATGAATGAGCACCAACTCAAATTACAAATTTCACAAGAACAAACTTGCAAGAGCACCAACCCCTTTGTCAAGCACCAACATAGTAACTATTTGTGAGCACCAACCCATAGGAGCACCAACACAACAACTATTTATGAGCACCAACCCATATAAACACCAACCCCTCTTGTGTATAAAACACAACTATCTATCAATGTTACTTACTCAAAAAATGATAGAAATCTAAAATATCTCATTATTTTCTCTCCTCTTTTCTTATATAAAACAATTACAAAACCATGCACTCTCTTGCATACTATAAATGGATTCTCAATACTTTATTTATAGCTTTCCAAATGACCTTTGGCATTCATCCTTTATGACCCTTCAATCCTCATAGAAAATGGTACCAAACTTGCATGACCCTTCATATCCTTACATTTAAAAAGTCACATGGTGACCCTTCATAAGCAAATGCTTCATTTCCTCTTTTGTCTTTATCTTGGTGACTTTTCATATTCCTCAAAGTGTCCTTTCATGGAAAAATGTGCCATACCCTCTTTTTTCTTGACATGGTGACTCTTGGAATTCCTCAATATGACTCTTCCTAAGAAAATGTATCCCATTCTTATTTTGTTTTACCCCATGACTCTTTGACTTCTCCATTTGCCCTTTTTTGACTTATGTTCAACCAAAAATATAATTGTTATTATTAAATAAATATTAACACACATTAGCCAAGATATGAATATTAAAAACACCATTAAATGCTATGGGGCCTTTATCACCAATGTTAGACCTTTGACATCAATTATAATGTTTCCATCATGCATCTCATCCACTCTCTATTAGTTGACTCACAAGAGATGATTAAGTATTCCTTATCTTCAACACTCTCCACTAGCTATTTCATTGCCAGTAATCTACTAGTCCTCCTCTCTCATCACTCTTCTTTTATTATTTATGTCATTGTCACTCAATTCCAATCCATATCTTTTACTACTTACCTTATGGTCAGTGTTCTAACAAATTTCCCTTTTACATCACTCCACTACACTCTTCTACTTTCAAATTTTTCTACCCTTGCATTTCCTCAAGGCCTTCAACCTTACTCTAATACCACATGGTGTAGTGTGAAGGTTTGAATTCCTAGTGAAAGGACACCAAACCATATTTCCATCAAAGTAATCAGTGGATTCTTGAATTTTTTTATTGATAATAAAAATCTTAATGATATTATGATATTTATAGCTTTACATAGTGGTCCTTGGCTCACTTTTAAATCTCTTGGCTATCTCTCTCTCACTCACTCTCTCAACTCTGCATTTAGGTAGAGTTTGGCCCTTAAATCTTAGCCCTTCTCTTATATTACCTCACATCTCAACCAATAGCTATCCACTCTCAATAACATTAAATCATAAACAACCTCAAATGAAACCCAACTCCCTATTTTTATAGTTGTCACAGCCTGCTCACTAGCACATCTAGTCTAGAGACTAATAACTATCACTAGTAGGATTGGTGCTAAAATTTTAAGGATTATACTATGGTAGCCTTAGCTTAGTCAAATCTCAAGATTTATGCATCTAAAAATAATTAAATCAGATCTTTTCTCATAAATTTTTTTTTCATTTATTGTCATATCAATTCTAGCTCTACCAAGTGTCATCCTTTATAGTTGATTGATTGTTTGGTTATTTTTTCCTATCTCAGGGTTTGTGTTTATTACCTTAAACCTTAATTTTGGGATCCCTATGGTGAGTGTTCCTTCCTTATACATGTTCAATTTGTTTGGGTCTTCATAATTTTATGTTGACTTACTTTTTTTCTACATGCCATTCTTGCATGTTCTCCAATGTTTCTTTACGCATTGATCCACAAATTTGTTTGTGTTATTCTTTAGTGACTAATTCTTCTATTAACTCGTATGATCCAAAACTTGATGATGTAGAATATATGTTGGATAATTGACCTTATGTGTGCATTTAGTATATTTATAAATGCATTTTATTTCTACTTTTATGAGATGTTACTCACCTCCCTAATCCACTTGTTGGATTGAGAAAACTAATTATATATAACTCTCCCTCCCCCACTTGTCACACACTTCCCTCTACTCTCTAAGGAAATAGGTCATGAGTGGCACACACATAGGAGGCTTCTAAGATAATAATGGGATTCCCTGTAACTCCCATTATCTTCCTCTAGCTCTATAAAAGAGAGATTCCTTTCCTTATTTCCTCATTAAGAACTTGATATCTCTCTCTCTTATTCTCTTGTGATTTTGATTCAATCTTGTACTTGTGTATATTTTGGTTGCTAACCTTCTAATAAGATCACGTAGGTTTTTCTCTAATATATTTAGTTTCCCATTTTAAAATCTTGTCTCAATGTGTGGTTTACACCTTGAGAGGTAACTAAGCTTCTTTCTTGTTTTATTTTTTGCACTTTCAATGTTATTGATAAATTATCTTGGCATAAATCCTTTCATGGTATCAAATCCATGGATTTCTAATGTTGAGTCTTGAGTGTATGTGTAGAGAGGGATCTCTTGGAAGAACTCAATTTTTTGTCTTCATTTTTTTGCCCTCTAACATTTTTTTTTGTTGGTTCCTTGAAGGAATTTTTTCCCAAACATTACAATTTTCTTAAGCTTTCTGTTATAATATTTTTGGTATTTTATTCTTTTTCAATTTTTCATCATTCTTATGAATAATATTTGTGCTAGTTTTGTTCATTACATTGGTTACTAGCTTTTGTCATTGAGTTTTACCTCTATAATTGTTTGAGGTTTTCATTAGCTTAATTGATTAAAATGTCAAGCTTTGTTAGTATACATAGTTTGTATTACCTTTTAAAGTACAATGTTTTACCAACTTGTGTTTTATCTTGCCTTAGTGCTTGGTTTTTGTTATTATTTGTATGATTTTATTTCTATAGAACCATTTTACCTTTTGTGCCTTTTCTTTTCAAAAACACCAAGTTGGCCTTTTCCTCCACATTTCTCTACGCAGTCCTTTACATCTTTATTTGTCTTGGTGTCACTTAAGCTAGTTCTTTCTGATATTCACTTCCTCTTTCAATTTATTATTTTGTTTTTAACTGGTTTCAACATTTTTTACCTCTAAGCATTATACTTTAATCTCAACAAATTATAACTTGAAATAGCTTTCATGGGAATGTTTCTTTCATTTATCATAAAACATAATTCCATTTATGATTATAGTTTTATTCTTGATGTGTCTTTAAATCCTTTCATTTAAGCTCTTAAAAGAGGCATAAAACCTATCAATAAAAAATGTAAAAATTTAAAGATTTTTAGGTCTTTGATATTAATTCAACCTCTTTTAAAACAAAAGAATTTTTTCAAAACCCTTTTAAGTTTTAGTTTAAAAAAGATAATTTTTTTATATCTCACTTCTCTATCACAATATATTATTTCATGTTCTTTACTAGTACATCTTGGTACTATTGTTTTGTCTTGGAGAGATTATTTTTTGTTGAAAACTATTGACTACCAATTAAAAACCATCACTAGTTATGAATGGAAACCATTTTACAAAGTTTACTAAAATCTAGGAATAGTTTATTGTTTTTACTAGTTACCATTAATCTATGAATAATTAAATGACCTGCATCCAATTAAATCACCTTCCCTATGTTTATTTCCCTTGCATTAGCTTTGGCAACAATATAGATGTGCATGTTACTTATCGTGTTGGGATAGCAGACGTGTCTCATGGGAGACATTGTAGATAGAAAGTACTACCATATAGCTACAATTACTATTGCCACCACTTAGAAAAAACATACCAAGTTTAGGGACTTTACAAGAAATTTACATTGGTAAAGGTGAGGATCAGCGTATGATTTATTTTGTCATTTTTAGGTTTTTTCACCTTTAAATAATAGCTTTTATCTATGTTCAATTTTATAGTTTTTGTCTTCATCAACTACTCTATCACTCTACTTTATTTATATGCACAAAATATAAAAATATTCTTTAACCCTAACTATCTATACTATAGATACATCCTTGCATTTTTGTCATAGTAGTTAATAATGCACACATATGTACAAATTCTTCATCATAAAATGTTTCAATAGATAATGACATATAAATTACAAGGATAGTTGTGTTTACTATTTATTTAGGTCTAAGGAGAAATTTTTCTATTTAATGTCATGTTGTGGCATGGAATGGCTCAGTTTGGCCTAAAAATACTCAAATGTCATCGATGATTCGGATCCCATCATATGATTATAATGGTGTTCTTGTTTGGTTTTTTAATGAAACCCTAGGTTTTACATAAATTTGCCTTCCTAAGACAAGTTGCATTCCAAGCTTGACCTGCATCATGAGCTCAAGTTTCATTATGAGCCTGATCAAGTCAAATTTTTTTATTAATAATCTAGCATAATAGTTACAATGATGCAACAACTACTATAGGAGTGGATGCAATATACACCAGGCCCTTCCAAATAGAAACCTTATATCCTATCTTGTAAAGCTTGTATTAGTCAGTCAACTTAGCCTCTCAAATAAGAAAATATAAATGTCTTACATTAATCTCCAATGAGGTAATAAATTATAAATGTCTCAAAATATTTTACACCATTATTTCATCTATGATAGTATCTTTTTACATCTGTAGTGAAGGGACCAATAGTCTATACGCATTATTATTATGATGATGAAATGTATGTTGGCCACTAATTAATATTCTTGTCATTGGGATGTCACTCCATATATGCCTTAAAATATATTACTTTGGCTAGGAGTTACTCCCAGACTACCTATATAAAAAATATAATAAATCCTTAGGCTATTATGTTACTCCCAGCTACCATTTATATCAAAAATATTAGGGGGGTTTATCCCTTCCATATATCAAAATATCTATATTTCAAGCCATCACTAAAATGTCATATATGTATTAAAACATAAGGCCTAAACAAGAGTGTAGGCTACAAGAAGTAAAATTCAATGTTTTTTTATTTACTCCAATTATTACAGAGCATATCAACCAAACACTTTACTCAATTTGATACTGCTACATCTTTTTACCTTTCCAAATTTTTAGGCTTATTTCTCATCATAGCTTTGTATGTTTATATAGTTGTGGTGGCTCTTGTCACTCACTGCTATGCATTGAACACCATCCCACAACCTGAGCAAGGAGTAGGTGGATGCATGGAAGCCTATTATGACTGTTGTGCATAAAAAGGAGGTTTTTTTCTTCTACAACTATAGCTTTGCCTTCCTAACTATGTATGCAAAATAGGGAGATATTCTTGCTATCTCACAACACTTGTTTTCAAGTTTGATTTTTTTAAATCATTCACACACCATTGTTTAACTCAAATGCATCGGTGTTTACATGAAATTTTATTTAATACATCAAACTCAAAATAGAAAGTTTGTTTTTTTTTTCAAAAAAAGGATGTACTTTTTTTTCCAAATATTATTGGTATTTTGTTTAATATTTCATTTTTAATATGAGATTTCTTTTTAATATATAAGGCTAATATTTTTTTTGAAAATATTAATTTACTTTTTTAATATACTTGTTATATTTTTTTGGTAAGAAGTAGTTTTTTTTGTTAAGATTATTAAAAATTTAAATCAACACTTAAGTTTTGGTGGGGGCTTACATTTACATGTTAATTGATTTAAAAATAAATCTTCATGTAAATTAGTCTTTTTTAACAAGGATTATTATCATTTGCATAGTTTAACATGCTCACAATGGCTCTAAAACTTGCACCTTTTCTCACATATCAAAATGCTTTGCGTAAGATCTCTTTCAAAAATAAATAAATTATTACTCTCAAACATGAAATTAATTGTCAAAATGTTACATTTCATGCTTTACAAACCTTTTTTGTCAAGCACATGATAGCGATACAATCTTCTATAGATGTTCTTCATGCTAAATTTGAGTCTATTACACATGTTGATGAACTTCATAGTGTTTCTCAAATAACTTGCACTTATTTGAGCACTTCTTCTACTAACCCCAATTTCAAAATAATACAATACATGGGGTGTGTTGGTGATGGCCTTGGTAAGTGAAAAAATGATATTCTTGAATCTCTTTTCCATAAACCTAATGCAAATTTTAAAGGTCTTGACTATAATGATTATGTTGCTTCTAATTCAAATTTTAAAGGTATTAGCTATAATGATTATGTTGCTTCTAATGAAAATTTAACATCTTATTGTCCTTTGCATCGAAGGATTTATAATGCAACTTCTTTTGATTATACTACTTTTAATACTTATAATTTGATTTAAAATGTTAAACCTTGTGCATATTGTGGAAAACAAAGGCATCATCTATCTAAATACTAGAAGCTGCATCCATGAAAATCTTATGGTAAATCCACACATGATACATTACGTTGTTAGAAAATGGCTAAATTTCCTACCTCTAAAGGTAAAACTATTTGGATTCTTAAAGAAAATGAATCTTCTAGAGACTTTGATATGCCTTCTTGCGATAATTCTTCTAATACTTCACATAAAATATCTTTTACAAGTAACACATCTTCTTTGTCTCCATTTTGATTGTTTAAATATATTTTTTCATTCCTTGCTTATTATTACATATGATATATGCTTTGATTTTTGTGACTAACTTATTTTCATACAAGTTTATACACTTTGTGATGGAAGTTGTCTTTACTCAAATTCATCTGTGTATATCTAGTTTTATTACATTATGTATGTAGATCATATTTTTGGCATATTAGTTACTTAACTTGAAATATTGGTGTTAGTTTTTTTTTTTTTATAGGTTTGTGAATCATTAATATTTTTGGTTGGTCTTTGTTCTATGATGGATTGATCACCTTGTCTGAAGAGGATTCTTGGAACTTCTTATGATCACACTTTCTTCCTTACAACTTTTAGCGGCACCTTCTCCCCTTTTTTCTATCTATACTATTTTAATTTATTTTGAAAAAAAAATCTATTAAGGGAGATTATTATGTAATTTCAACTCCCTTATTTATTTTTAAAATGTTTTCTCCATGTTTGTAACCTCAAATTAAGCTTAAGGAGTGTTGGAGAATTAACCTTATTTGGGTCCTTTTTAAGTTTATAGGATTTATTTAAGTCTTAGTTATGTGTGCATTTATTATGTTTATAAATATATTTTATTTATACCTTTATGAGGTGTCACTTAACTCCTTAATCCACTTGTTGGATTTAGAGTTACTTGCATGTAACTCTCTCTCTCCCACTTGGCACACACTTCCCTCCATTATTTAAAGGAATAAGTCACAAGTGACACACATATAAAATACTTGTAAGATAATAATGAGATTTATAACTTCCATTATCTTCCTCTATCTCTATAAAAAATATCTTTATCTCCTCTTTTCTTCACTAATAACTTGATAGCTCCCTCTTTTTCTCTTATGTTTTTGATTCAATCTTATACTTGTGGAGATTTTAGTTACAAGTCTTATAATAAGATCACATGGATTTTTCTCTTATACATTCAATTTTTCACTTTAAAATATTGTCTAAAATTGTTGTTTGCATATTGAAAGGTAACTTAACTTATTTTTTGTTTTTATTTTTGCACTTTTAATGTTATTGATAAACATTTTTGGTATAAATCCTTTCTATAGCAGATTCAACTAGGATGCTCTACAAGACATATGATAATTTTAAGCTATCAACATATAAAACATTAAAATTTATCTCAAAAACTTAGATATGATCTCCTTTTTTATCTCTCTAACTCCAAAGTGTATGCATACAACTTTTATCTTTTATGAAAATATTAAGGGGGTATTTATGTTATTCTTAGACCTCCCTTCTCTACCAACTTTTACCTAATTGGATCCACTTATCCATATTATATAAGATTCTATAGATTCCTTATTTCCTTCTCTATGTGTAGTTTAAGGCTTGATACCTAATCATCCATGTTACTCCTTGCTTACTATTCCTCTACTTAGCAGTTATACACCACTTAATCTTCAATAATTTGCTTGTGCAAGGATGTAAACAACCTGGTTCCTTCCATATAAAATAGGTGTTATATAAGGTCATGCACATCTCACTCAAGCAATACTAAGATAAAAATATCAATGGTGCTTCTTGATGCACCTTTCCTAGGGTCCACAACATTATAAAAAACACATTTTCATATGTGTATTTGGTCAAACATTTTATGTGTCTTAAATATTCTTTCACATTTTTCATATATGGTTATGAGGCCATTTACAACTACATCATACAAAAATATAATTTTGATTATTTTTTATGGACTTCCACACTTTGTTCAAAAGATCCTTTTTTGGCACATATTGGGAGGATGTTAGTGTAGGTTTTTATTCCATTTAATAGTTTTTTCACACACGTGTTTATTTAGCTTGTTTATGTGTCTTTTAGGTCATTATGAAAGATAATCTCACATTCATGAAGAAGTGAGGTCATGTTTATCTTTCACCTATATAATTTACCTTCTTAAAGATTTTTTAGCTAATGATGTCAATGTTAATATTGTAATCTTTCGATTATTGATAAATTATTTCTTCTTGTCTCATGTTTGATTTCACCACTACATATAGATAATTTCTTCATGCATTCAACTCTATCCAATAGATCCTCAATTGTGGCCCACTACGATATGGTGTCAAAGATTTTATAGTAGGTGAATTCCATATTATTATTGTGAAATCTTGATTTTTAACTTATCTATCATAGATCTACCATTTTTTAACCTAGCATATTATAGATTTACCATCTCTCAAATTTTTCTCTTCTTCTGAGTTACTCAATGAATTTAGATTTAGAAAAAGAATAAGGGATAAGGCATATTTTTTTATTCACATATCATTTAGTGGGTTTTCATGCAAAACAACTTGCACCACAAGATTCTTAAGGTGTCAAAACTTTAGGATTAACTATAAATATGAACTAATTTCTTGATAATCAATTTTTGCCTTTTTTGGAGGGTTTAAGGGCATTTTTTGAAATTTTAAATAAATATGTACATTCAATAATCTTCAAGATAAAATCTTTTTTGGGTTTTTTTAAGTTTTAACTATATCTAGTGGGTCTTTGGTCAATTTTTAATAGGCAAACTAGATTTGGTGTTGTCAATAAATAAAGGTTTATATACCTATGTGCACTACAATAAACTCCAACATTTTTGGCATTGTGAGAACTGTCGACATATCTAAAACCTACCAGGATTCCTCCAAACCCATAATGACTATAATTAGAGATTATATCCATAATGAAAAATCTTGACATCAAGACTTTTGACTATAAGAGCAGTCACCATCAAGACTTTTGACTATAGGCACAGTCAAGTTCCCCAACATCAGGAGTTGTCCTTAGCCCCTTGGACATATGGTGTAGTCACATGAAGGGGGATTAAATTTGGATTAATACTATTGGGATATTAACTTTAACAGCCAACTCAAACTTTTGCACACTCAACATTTTTTTAAATTTTACAAAGTGGAGATTGACTTTACCATCTAGAACTTCAATTGCACATAACTTTCAGTTTGTTATTCCTTTTGAGGTGTCATTTTTTTTAAAGTGTGTGATTTTTTGAGATTTATGCTTTGGTACTATTCTCATGCCTTGTAAATTTGAATCTTTATAGATTTAGGGGGTCTTATATTCCTATTCTATAGCACATGTAGTTCAACACATACTTCCTTTCTACATCATGGATATTAGTTCTATTTTGATTCTTACACGATTCAACTATCACGAGTGAAAATTCAAAGTGAAAATCCTCTTGAGGAGCGAATACTTACACTAAATCATGATGGGTATAGAAATAGAACTGACATCTAAAGTAGAGAAAGTGAAGTGGTATAATTAGAGTGATGAAGCTTAAGATCTATTATGCCTATCTATGTCTCCTGACTTACTCTTTCATAATGAATCAATAATATATCCAAATCAAGTATAGTACACATTGGAAAAAATATTTGTAAAGTAGGATGTCATGAGGGTTCATGAGTTGGAGAATGAGCTCATGAGTTTGAGCCTGATTGATTTTTATATGATCCAAGACTTCTTCACCAAGTTTAAATCACTCAAGTTACATTTTAAACTATATGACATTGATAAAAAGTATGATTAGTTGATTCTTTCCACCCTTACCAAATTAGGTTCTAACTGTTTTTTCTTTTTTTCTACCTTCCACATAACCAAGCATGCCATTGGAGCTACATGGACCATGTCATCCTTGGATGATTTTATTGTTGATTTGACTTGGGAGCAATACAAGATCATTCAAATGGGTGCATTGAATTCATCTAAATTACATGCCTTAATCATGAGTCATGATAAAAAGAAGGCTTCCAATCATAAGGAGAAGAAACCTTACAAGAAAGACCCAAACCAAATAAAGTATCAGAAATATGATGATAAAGTAAAAGCATCAAAATATGCATCTTCAAATGGAAAACCCAAGAAAGAACAACTCACATGCAGTTACTACAAGAGACATGGACATGATGAATCCAAATGCATGAAGAAACATATTGACAAACTTAAAAAGATGCTTGAGAAACACAATATCAATGTCCTTGATTCTTCTAATCAAATTTCATTAGCATAAGAGTCTTCTAAGGCTAAAGATAGTAAGAAGGGAAAATATAAGGGCAAAACACTTGGTGTAGTTGCATCCTATCCTTTCAAATGGGTTATTGTTTTTGGTGCATCACACTAAATGGCTCCATCACATGTCATGTTCTCATCCTTAAAGCTTTTGTTCCATACATTCCATTTTATTGGGTGACATACTTCCATAACAGTTAGTGGGAGTGGATCACTTGAAGTGAATGATGGGACATTTCATGATGTTCTATATGTTCCCTCATTATACACCAATAGTTTATCTATTTATCAAATCACTAACATCAATTTAGGCAAGAGAATTGAGTTCACACTCAATTCTATGGTTATTAAGAAAGCAAATAGTGACTTTATTATTGCATTTAGGAAAGTAGATCACCAATCTAGGTTGTATACTTTCTCACATAATACTCTTGATCAAACCTCTATTGCACTACTCACCCATTCAGATAAGGTGAGTAAATTATGGTAGGATCAATTTGGCCATCTCAACTATACTACCTAGAAAAACTTAGTCATTAAGACATGGTTTTAGGGTTGTCATGAGTCAAGTTTTTTGATGGAGTTTTCCATGGTTGCATTCTTGGTAAGCATCTTGATTAGAAGTATGATAAGGGAAAATCATGGAGAGATAATATGATATTGGAGATTATCCATAGTGACATTGTTGGTCTATTTCCAAAACCTTCATTCAATAGAATAAATTACATGCTTACTTTCATCGATGAATTTTCAAGGCACACTTGGGTGTATATTATTAAGTAGAAATAAGATGTCTTTGATCATTTTTCAATACTTCAAGGCACTTGTAGAGAAATAGTTAGGTAAATCCATAGAGATTTTGTGTATTATTAATGGTGGTGAGTATGTCAGTAACCATTTTGAGTAATTATGTATATCAAAAGGAAATGAACTATGACATACAGTTCCATATAGTCCTCAATAGAATGGTGTTTTAAAGTGCAAGAATAAGTCCTTAAAGGAAATGGCTAATTTTATGTTATACTCCAAGTTTCTTGCACCTTAGTACAAGGCTAAGGTCATCAACTATGTTTTTTACATGTAAAACTGAGTTCTTATTAAATCATTGAATGGATTCACTCCTTTTGAAGCTTTGAATAGTCAAAAACCCATAGTGAAGCACTTATAAGTCTTTAGATATCCTATTATGTCTTATATTATGAAGAAGAAAAATAAGGTAATGGAACCTTAGGATCAACCTAACATCTTCATTAGATGTCTTGAGGGTGTTAAGGTATTATATCTTATCCATCCCTCCACTCGTGAGTTATTCATTGAGAGGACTATTCATTTTTCATAGGGTCCTTCAAACTCCACACTTGACATCTTTCCCCCTTACTTATATGCACTTGGATTTGATGACATTTATGATCATTCAAATTCACTTGATTACTTTATCGATGATCCTAATTCTTGTTCTAGTTTTTATTATGAGATTAGTTATGAAGATTCCATTCCTCTTTCTCCTAGAAATATTCAAAGGATGAGGAATCTCCACCTAATGCTCTGAGTACTGATCCTCTTTGGGCTAGATAAACACTACAAAGTGTTGGCCAATGGGTTAGAGATCTTTAAAACAATATTAAAACCCATTCACAATTTTAGGATGCCCCACATGCTTTCATTGCATATGTTTTTGATCCGTAATCATTTCATGACGCATCAGGCACTCCCAAGTGGGATACTACTATGGAAGAGGAGTATGGTTCCTTGTAAAGGAATAACACTTGGAATTTAATCCCTCTTCCTAAGGGAAGAAAATTTGTTTGATGTAGGTGAATCTACCAAACAAAATTTATATTAGATGGGTCTATAGATAAGTTCAAAGCACATTTGGTAGTAAAGGAATTTTTGTTAGGTATTTGGCATTGACTATACTGAAAGATTTTCCCTAGTTACAAAAATTAACTCAATCAGATTCACTATTGTTATTATCATATCATATCCTTGGAATGTTTATTATATGGATGTGAAGAGTGACTTTATTCATGGTGACCTCAAAGAGGAAATATACATGGAGCAACCAAAAGGGTTTGTGGAATATTCTTCCTTATTTTTTAAACTTTAAAAATCTATCTATAGTCTCAAACAATATCCTCAAGATTGGTATGCCAAGATGGACTCCATTCTTCTTTCAATTAGGTTCCCTATATACCATTTTGATTTAAATGTCTACATTTTATGATAGGATGATTTACTATTGATTCTAGTTTTTTATGTGGATGACCTATTAATCACAAGGAGTTCTTCATCAACCATTGCAACAATAAAAACTTATTTATCTAACAAGTTATCAATGACTGACTTGGGCTTGTTGCATTACTTTCTTAGGAATGAAATTTTTTAGTTTGACTCTAGGATCATTATTGCATAATCCAAGTATGCTCTTAATTTTCTTGCATGGTTTAACATGGCTAAGTATAAACCAACTCCAACTTATTTTCTATCTAGTGTGAAACTTGAGGCTAGTTTTCCATCTCCTTGGTTGATACTACCTCATATCGATAACTCATTGACAGTCTCATCTACCTTATGCACATTGGACCTAATATTTCATATGCAGTGGGCATAGTCTCCATATTCATGTAGGAAGCACATGAGTTACATTGAGAAGTAGGTAAGTAAATTCTCCACTACATTGAGAATACTCATAATTTTTAGATTCATTATAGATTAGACATTAATATCAACTTAATTGGTTATACAAATTCAAATTGGGTTGATGATATTAAAATTCATCAGTCTATTTTTGGATACAGTTTCTCCCTCGATTCATGTTCTAGTAGTTGCTTAAAAAAGAATCATAATGTTGTTTTATGTTTTATAGAGGTAGAATACATAGTAGTTTTTAATGTTATCATTGAGGCTATTTGGCTTCAAGGGATTCTCACTAAGTTTGGCATCTAGTTTTGATGACCAATAGCCATATTTTATGATAACCAAAACATAATCTAGATCTATATGAATTTAGTCCTCCATCAATAAACCAAGCATATGAAGATTCACATGCATTTCATTTGGGATTTCATCCATGATCAAGTCATTAATATTTGATATAATTAGATAATGGAGAAAATTTTTGATATATTCACCAAACCCTTTAATGAGAGAAAGTATCTTCATTTTTAAGCTCTTATTGGGGTTTGGGTAGCTCTGGAATCCTCCTTTAGGGGGAATTTTATTGTACTTGGGTACCTCATTAAGCCTTTATGTCAGATTCCAGTTCTAATACCCACCTAAGCTATGTTTAAAGGGGGATGTTAATGTAGGTTTTTATTCCATTTAATAGTTTTTACCTACACATATTTGTTTATATTTCTTAGGTGTCTTTCAAGTCATTGTGAAGAAGTGAGGGCATGTTTATCTTTCACCTATATAATGTGCCTTCTTAAAACTTTAATTTTTAATGATGTTAATGTTAATATTGTAATATTTAAATTGTTGATTGGTTACTTCTTCCTGATTCATGTTTGATTTCATTGCTACATATAGGAAATTTATTCATGCATTTGACTCTATCTAGTAGATCCTCAATTGTGGTCCACTTTGATAGAGGATGTCGATAAAGGTGGAAGATTTTAGCTTTACGCCTACCAATTGCATTTTCATAAAAACATTAAAGGCTTTTTTAAAAATCCTTGTTTATGCCTGTTCACTAATGACTCTAACCAATGAAATTATATATTTATTAGGGTATTCACATCTACATCTAACAAAAATATGGTTTTGATAATTTCCAATGGATTTATGCACTCTATTCCAAAACTCATTTATTTGTACACATTTTGAGGATGTTGTCAAAGCTTGGTGAGTCTTAATTTACCCTTGAAAAATGCATTTGCATATAATCAATCAAGACTATTTCAACTAGACCAATTTTATACATATTTACTAATTATTTTAGGGAAGGTGACTGTATGTTTATGTTTACAATAATGTTTAACAAAAATCTAGTTATAAATATTTTTTGATTAATTTACACTCTATTCCAAAGTTCCTTTTTGGCACAAGTTGAGAGGATAGTGGGAAGAGGTTGACAAGAATAGATTTACACCTATTAATTCCATCATTTACATTAAAACATTCAAGGCTTTTTAAAAAATCCTAATTTATGTATATATAATAACAATTGTAGTTAACATGATCACTAATGTTGGAAAGAAAGAAAGGACCCATTCCACTCAACTAGAAATGAGGGCAATGGAGAAAAACTTGAGCACATGTTATTATTATTAAGGTGGGTGTTTTAGGGTTAGAGAGAATATATAAAGTATAATAAGGAGGATTCATGTGTTCCATCTTAATTATACTCCATCTTCTCTCTTTTTAAGCTCATATTTTAATAATCTCTTAATTTCTAAATGTAAGTTAGATTATATATAAAATTTTATCATAACAAGATATATAGTTGATATTTACAAAACATTATAATATCTCTTAAAGACTTATATATGCCCTCCTTCTTTGGTTATCTAAATTCAAATTATGTGCATCTAAATTTTGTATTTTATGCCAAGGTTAAGGGGGTATTTATATTATTCTTGGACCTCCCTTATCTGACAACTTTTGCCTAGTTGGATCTAACTATCAATCTTCTGTAAGGTTTTAAAATATTTCTTGTTTCCTTCTTCATGTGCAATTTAAGGGTTGATACCTAATCATCCATGTTACTCTTTGTTGACTATTCCTCCACTTGGAAATTCTACACAACTTCATATTCAATGGTCTCCCTATACAAGGATGTAAAAAAATAGGTTCCTTCCATGAAAAATAGGTGTTATATAAGGTTATACACATCTCACCTGTGCAGTACTATATTTAGTCAAAACTATTAATTTTATCTTTCTTGGGGTCCACAACATCATCAAGAACACATTTCCATATATGTATTTGGTCAAAAAATTTAGGTGGCTATGTATTATTTTACACTTTACATATATGTTTAGATGGTCATTTGCAACTACATCTAAAGAAAGTCTAATTTTGATTATTTTTTATGGATTTCCACTCTTTTTTCAAAATCACCTTTTTTGGCACAAGTTTGGAGGATGCCAATAAATCTTGAATATTTTAGTTTTATAAATTTTAATTGCACAAAAACATTCAAGGTTTTTTGGAAAAGTCTAGTTTATGCATGTTCAGTAATGACTCTAACCAATGTGGTTATATGTTTACTATGGCATTCACAACTACATCTAACAAAAATATGGTTTTGATTATTTTCAATGTATTTTCAAACTATGTTCCAAAGCTTGTGTCATACACATTAGGAGGATGTTGGCAAAGGTTGATCAGTCTATCTTTACCCTTGCCAATTGCATTTGCATAAAATTATTTGAGAATTTTAGCAACAATAGTTTACACATATCTACTAATTATTTTAGGGAATATGATTTTATGTTTAGCTTCACAACTATGATTAACAAAAATCTAGTTTTAAATAATTTTTTATTGATTTCCACTCTATTCTAAAGCTCTTTTTGACATAATTTGAGAGGATACTAGGAAAATTTTCACAAAAATAGCTTTACACCTATCAATTCTATCATTTACATATAACCATTCAAGGTTTTTTAAACAATCCTAATTAATGTGTATATATTAATGATTGTAGCCAACATGATCACTATTGTTGAAAAGAAGGGAAGGACCCATTCAACTTGACTATAAAATAGGGAATTGGGGCACAACTTGAGTACATGTTCTTATTGTTATTAAGGGTGGTGTTTTAAGGTTAGAGAGAGAATATGGAGTAAAATAAATATGCATGTGTTTCATCT
Organism: Torreya grandis; assembly: GCA_037957365.1. Taxonomy (NCBI): domain Eukaryota; kingdom Viridiplantae; phylum Streptophyta; class Pinopsida; order Cupressales; family Taxaceae; genus Torreya; species Torreya grandis. Next base: position 6,473 of record JARHVA010003746.1, on the reverse strand, counting down.
TAATTATACACCATCTTCTCTTTAACATCTTATTTTGCTTTGATGGATATCCACACCTTCTCGTGAAGCGCATATTTTAATAATATCTTAGTGTTTCTATATAGCTTATTTGACATATATGAATCTTGTTTTGTCTCCTTCTCTCTCTATGTGTTTCTTTCACTGATTATTGACATTAATATATGATTAATAACAACTTGACAATGTGAGGAATCACTAATGGATTATGAAATTTTGAAGATAGAAGTGGTAGGAGATAAAGAATTAGCTCAGTCTCTCTTTTATGTTCAAGTGGCTTTAATGAAATTGCATGGTGAGGAGATATAAAATAATGATAAATACAATGAAGCCATTAGATCACCTGGTTCGTAGTAAGATCCACCAAATCACTAAAGTTACTATGCTTATTTGTGGCATTTCTTTACTTTCTCCAAAGAAAGATTTACACTAAGTATAACTTTGTACACAATCTTGGCAGTAATTTTTTATTTATTCATAAAATAGATATTTTTATATAAAATAATAAATATATAAGACTACTAATAAAAAAAGAGGTGGTATGAGATCACACCATAGATTCCTAAATTATTTGGAGTTTAGGAACAACAAAACAAGAGACTAGGATAAGCCCAGAATAAATCCATAATATCAAAAAAAATAACCAACAAACTAAGTAGCCATAATAAAAATAATAATAGAGGGGGATATTTATCATGGGGAACACCCCAACCAAAACCTATCAAGCCATCCCTCTCAAAAATGGGTTCCTAGCCAATAGTGGTAGTGGTATGTTCTCCTTCCTCTATAGCATCTTCATCATGATCAAAGTGGTGGGGAATATTTCCAGCACGAGCCTTAGAAACTTGTTATTAGGTGGTAGATGCCACCCATCTTGTGAACTCCCTATCAAAGAATCTTGTTGGTGTTGTCTCATAGGAAGTGAAGAGGAACAAAAGTGGTAGAGGTGGAGGTGAAAATCCCCACCCTCCACAAGCAATTGGTGTAGGTGTGAGAATGGTGGTATGGAGGAGATCCTTGAGCCTAGTTGTGAGATCAATGATGAGAATATTTGCACCAATACCCTCCTTGTTAAGTTCCATTATCACCTCTCAATAGAGGATTCAAGGGATGGGAAGGTGGGATGTGAGACACACTACATGGGGAATCACCCCAATGGTAGAGCAATCTCTATAAATTCTCAAGATTTGTAACAAATTTGTTAGTATGAACTTGAAACTATAAGTGAACATTAAAAATAACCATAGATTTGTTATAAACAAAAAAGTGGTAATCAATAGCAGCATTAGAAAAAAAAGTTGAATTTCATTTTTTCCATATCTAAAACAAAATTTCCATTCTAAAAGTATGCCAAAATTAGGTGTACTTCAACAACATCTTAGGACTATCACCGAGGAGGATTGATCCCAACTAAAAGGATCTAGATGAAAAAGGTTGAAGAAGTCATGAATCTAATTCCACACATTTTGGGCCTCTAGAAAAAACCAAAATAAGTACATAACAATCTCCAAATACCCACAGAAATGGCATGACAAATTGACCACTCCTAGTTCCACCAAGCATCCTAATATAAATCCCTTGGTGGAGTAGACACCATGAAAAGTGAGCTAGTTTATGTTACACATAGGAATTCTAAATAGTTTTGAAACATCTACCCCAAGTTGGTAGGGAAGAATGAACATCCTATTAGGGATTGAGCTTGTCAACCATCAGAAGGTGAGGGTATAACCATTCATATCACTTACAAGTGGTATAATTTTGGAAAGGGGTATAAACATACCATTTATAGTCCTTCCACCAAGGGTGAGTAGAAGTCATAGAGATTTTATGTAGCCACTATAAGGAAAAAAATAATGATCTCCTTGTAATATTCCTTGTTCATAAAGGACAACTTGAGTTTATATTTCACATCCACCCAATATCTTGAGTTTACATTTCACATCCACCCAAGGGATCCAAAACCAAGTTTATTTGTAAAATAATAATTACACAATTTGAATACCTCTCCTAAATAACTTTATGGAGTGAATCCAAAGAACTTATGCAAGAGGAACATCATGGAAATTAATGATATGGGGGGCACCACAAGGAGTGGCGGTTGATATAAATGCCATCTCTAAATTCATTTCCATTCCATAGTAATCAAGGCTTAATCTTTTCCCAATATTTTGAGATTATTTTGACCATTAAGGACCCAACAATTTTCATAGGGGCAAAAAAAGTGAGAATGTTATAAAATCTTAACCCTTTCCAAGTGGTATAGCCATGAAGAGTAACCATAAAGATACAATGTGGGAGTATAAATTTCCATTCCTCATTCCCCTCAATGGCACAAATAATCCATTTGGCACAAATATTTTAACCTTGGTGATAGATGTCAATCAAACCCATCCCTCAAACCTCCTTAGGGAGACAATAGTAATCCTAAGAAACCCTATGGAAACCTTTGTTGATGGAAGACCTAGCCCAGATAAAATCTCTAAGAAGATTTTCAAGATTTTGAAAAGAGTTTTTGGAGGGCATCCAACATGAATAATAGTAAACATGAGTATCCTCCAACACTTTAAAACAAAATTGAAATTTCTTAGTAAGGGATATGGATTTGTTTATCTAATAACAAATATTTTTTGTAACTTGATCTACCACATATTGCCAAAGGATAGAAGGGGAAGCCTTGAAGGCCAAGGAGATACCCAAAAATTTAAAAATATCATCATGTTGAAACCATTTCCCATCATACTAACTCGCCCAAGGAGGTGGAGGGATGAGGGATTATCTATGGCATTGCATTTTTTTCATTAAATAGGAGATCTAAAGATAAGTTAGAAAGTATTAAGACATTACATAACATTAGCAGCATTAATTTCATCATCAATAAGTGTAAGAAAATATTCATCCATAGAGTGACCATTGAGGAGTTGGGAGGGTTCCTAAGTAGGGAGAGAAATTACGTGAACAACACATTGGGATTGAATGTTGCCCAATATATATCTAAACCCTTTAGTAAAAAGAACATACAAAGCAGGTGCCAATGAGAGACCTTGTCAAATGGATCTAAAGAGACTAAATTATTAAAAATTTATGCCATTGATAAAAAGGAAGGCTAAATCATTTATAAAAATATTTGGAACTAATTATCAATATATATGGCCAAACCCTAGGGCTTCGAACATATCCAAGATGAAGGTCCATTTAATATAGTCATAGGCTTTCTCAAAATCAATTTTGGTGAACATGTATTTTTTGGTTGGACTTTCAAGCCCATTCCACACCCTCCCAAATAATAATGATATTATCTAATATGTATCTATTTTAAATGAACCCTATTTGTTTAAGTCTGAAAACTAAGGGCAAGAGATGGTAAATATAGAATGCAAGCACTTTGGTAATGATCTTGTAAGAGTGATTATGTAGAGTGATTCTCTGATAATTATAATTTAACTCAAGATCTCCCTACTTGGGAATGAATTTAATGTGTCCCTTGTTAATGCCAATCCCGAAGGAATGGGTATTGAAATCTTTTAAATAGACCTAATATAGGTCTAATCTAATGATGTCCCACATTGTTTTATAAAAATAACATGGAAATCCATCACATATAGGATCTTTATCATTGGCCATTTTCATGTCATCCTCCTAAAGGTCCTCAATGGATAGAATCCTATCACAAGCAACTCTCTGAGTGAGAATTAACTTGTAGGGAACAAGTGAGAAGCATTGGGTAAGGGCTTGTTATCATTCAAAGGATGTATCTTATGATTTTAGCAGTTGATAATAGTGTTGCACAAATATTTGGATCATATAGGATACTTTAGTAAGGCATTAGCTTTCATATTGAATGGTTTTTATTTTTTGAGAAGCATGTTGGGCTTTGAGCATGTGAAAAAATTCCTTAGAGACCTTGTCGCCCACCTTGAGCCAATAAAAATAGGCCTAAACTTGATCCCCCTAGCATTGTAATTATCTACAATTTGAATTTGTTACCTAAGATTCACCACTTGTATTTATAGAGGCTCATAGAAAGGATTTTGCTCAAGTGCTGCCACCACACAACTCAGCTCAAAAAATTATTAGAGTAGGAGCATCACCTTATCTTTTCCAATTGGTGGCCATAAATTTAGAGAAACTGAGTGATATATGTGATAGGTTCAAACCACCATTGTATATAACGTAGATGTTTAGTTAACTAAGGGACAATGTTCTAAACTCTAGGAATATAGGCAATGATGGGCTTGTGCTCTAAAAGCATGATATTCATAAAGAATTACATTTTTTAGATTTTGGGCCACTATAATTATCAAGTGATGCAAAAACTAGATGGGTAAGTGGTTGGAAAGGACAAAATCTAACATGGTTTTATCTAAGAATGAAAATATGTTGTCAAAGGAAAAGTATGACTAGGTATAACTCATAGCCCAATTAAGGTGCTTAAGCACATGATAAAATCTGATTTGGAGATTGAACCAAGTGTACCAAACTTTAGATGTGGGATGTTGTGTGGTACTGAGATCATAAACCCAAATTTATTAAAGTTTCTCTCCCATATTCAAGTTTCCATAAATGGCCCAATGGGCATCTAAGAGTTTGTTAATAATCCATCACCATAAATCTACCCTTTCATGAGCATCATTTGAGGTATACATATTAATTATCCTAAAAGAGTGATTATTAATATTAAAAATTCCCTAAATGATATGATGGGTAGGGTCAGAACTATAGTCCATGTAATGCGGCCACCATTTTAGAGAAATTAATGTAATTAAACCACATGACTAGCATCATGATTACTTTTTAGAATAAGTTTATCATATAGATAACTTTATGAACTTTACAAAGAATGAAATCCACCACCTTAACTTCTTGAAGGTAGAAAATGTTCATTTCTTTAAATTTCCACTAAAAATATTATGCAACATATATGTAGTTTGACTCTGTTAAACCCTAAACATTCCATGAAAAGTAAGGCATATAATACAAGTGTCAAGAGACCTATCTTTAGTATTGAATTTAGAATGACTTTTCAATAAATGTGCATTGTTTTAATGTAAAAAATATTAAAGTTGAAAATTTTGAATGTCTACATAATCCACCACATATTCTTCATTTGAGGGCTATGAGAGCATCCCAAAGGTCTCCACCATGACAGACTATAGGAATGTTTACCTACTCTTTGATGGGGAGAAATATATGAGGAGAGATAAAAAATCAAGGGTAATCTCTTACAAGGTTAGTTGGGTGGAAACCTATGAACTACATATAATATTAGCAGCTATGAGAGTGATAATGAACTTGGGTTTATTTATTTAAACTTTGGTGTTAGCAAACTCCTCAATGGGTTGAGTTAAATTAATAGACTCCTTGACGGGTTGAACACTTGATGTTAGTGCTTGTGTCATAGAGTTAGAAGAGGGATTCACATTGTTAATAGGATTTTAGGAGATAATAATTTTATTACAGCTATTTTTATGCCTCCTAAAATTTTCCACCCTTCTTCTTGACTAATTTGTTTGTAAGTTGTAAGCTTGGGCATTGGTTTATTATGATGGAAATAAAATAGACAATCCTTAATCTTTTTACTAGTAGCTTGACAATGAAATCAAGTGTTGGATAAGCTAATAGACAAGATACATTGAGAAGGACCTAGATATCTATAAACTCCTTAAGGTCTTTAGATAAATAAATTTCCATATAGACCCTTTTCTAGGGATGAGATGAATATAACTAAGTAGGTTCATGGCAAATAACATGCCCAATGAAGGATGCAATTTGGTTGATGAATTGTCAGCAAGGTAATGATAGACCAGGAAACTCTACCCATATGGAGACTTTAAAATTTGTGTGCTCAAAAAAAACAAAATCCCTTGTCCATGTTGAAATCACCATGAGGTAATTTTGGACATTCCAAGTGGAGGATTTATTCATAATCACTCCAATATTGGTAGGGTTAGTAAAATAGAACAAAAATAAACCTTTGGTCATATTTTGGATGCTTTGAGCTTAATGCCATGAATAGTCAAATTTAACCTAACCTAAGTTTTGAGCATACTATCATAAGTAATGTGACCAAAAAAACATATTAAGCAAAATTACTTCAACAATTGATAAGCAAAGTTTAGCTCAATAAAAGAAAAAATAACATCAATCTGAGATTTAGTACCTCATGGAAAACCTTAGGATAAATTAGCTTAGATATTTGAGTGAGGGTGTCATTGCTCAAAATTCCACTATCTCTTATCAAGACTTCAACAATTGGACATAATGGAGAAGAGGCCATAATATAGGCTAAGCTTGCCATAGGGTGAGGCTTCCTAGAGTGAAATAAATTCTATTATCTCATAGGATCCAAAAGGTAATATGGATTGATAACTATATTTTTAAAAAAATAGTAATTATTGGGGCATTTTATCCTTAGTTTTTATCGACTAAGTATCAGTTGTGTGCCTAGAATAAGGAAG
>JARHVA010003745.1:385000-405000 GCA_037957365.1 Torreya grandis | reverse complement strand
AGTATTTAATAATTTCAAATAGGTCTTTATGTTTGTCATAAGATAATGGATGAGCAAACATTTTTAAATCAATTTATTTAATTGAGGTCATTAATAAAAATGATAAGTCTTTGATCGACATGATCAATTAAAGATTGATATTTTACCTTCTAATTTACAAAACATCATAGTAATGAAAAATAAAATAAATTTATTCTATAGTCTCTTATAGTGGATGATTCATTAATCATGACCTACAAGTTATACAAATATTTTTTCATATGTGTTAAAAACACCATAATTAGTCATGCAGATAGCAAAAATGATTTTGCTATAATATTTTGAATATCTTTATCATGATGTGTGTTGAGTTTGTATCTATGTAGGTGTGAAAAAATTTATAGATAACTAATAACTACGTAGTCAATGAATGAATCATTTCCTTATGATAATTATAAGGTAGACCTTGATTGTATGTAATTTAACCATCTAATGAAGAATGATTGAAAATTATTTATATTCATCTAGTGGGGTCAGAATCATAAAAACTTATTAAGAAACTTTACCTAATCATTGGTTGGTCTAACATGTTTCCTAATAAATATATCTTTTCAAACATAAACCTAACACACTTCAATCCATCTTGTGATAATTTGTCAGGGTATGGGTGGGAACAATGATTAAATGAATGGTATGGGGTACCTACATAAGTAATTATATCATAAACATTTTCTAATGATCACAGTGTCTATTGATATGAAAAATTAAGACCTAACAACTATTACATACCTAAATTAGGGAGAACTTGGGTTATAGTAGTTGATTTTAAAACATGAGTACTAAGAGATAGGAGGGAATCCTAGTTAGACTCAAAATAACTTAATGTTTCACTAATTTGTATATGAAAAGGGGTACTTATCGAATCTAGACTTAAAACTATAAACATTATATATGGGTAGTATACATTAGTAAATTTCTATTTCCTATCTTAGTTTAAATTCATACCTACAACATGTTGTGTGGAGCTACAATGTCAACATATTTACACAATGACATCTTTCTTATCTTTGGACCCATATTTATCATTCTTGTGAAGGGTAAGACCACTCTTAATGGATGAGAGGTGTGTGGGGGAATCAAATGGATCTCTAGTTTGAGGAAAATCCCTCTATGATACTCTCCATCTATGCATCTACATAGTCTATTTGTAGTCTCAGACATTCTCCTGCTTAACTCAGTGCACGTGAAGAAAATTCTTGTTGAACAATATTTGCATTGTATATATATATGGATGCATATAAATGATGTATCCCAATTAAATATGTAAATTTTAAAACATTTTAAACTTTGAATAAGGCATTATCAATTATTGTATAGTTTGTAATAAGATCATATTTTATTTTCTTTATATTTTTGTAATGTAATTGAAAATGACATAATATATAATTTGAATTGTCAACATCATATGTTATAATTTAACAAATGAAAAATAAAAAGGCTATAAAGATTTGTCTTACTATTGTCATTTACATGGATAAACATAATAACCAATGAAGTATTAATTATTTGAGAATACATAATTTTTACATTAATTTAAATGATATTAATGAGTAAATTACGTAGATTGCATTTACTTCCATTATTGTATCGTTTGATGCATGTCAAGATAAATACATAGTATATTCCATAATATATTTTTGACATGTAATAAATAAACCATTAAGTAATGAAAAGTCTTTTACTAATTGTGAATATTGAGAATAATTTGTAAACAATTATACATCTTACTACTTGAATAGATAAATGGTATAGTGAAATACATATATGTAAAAATATATTTTGTATGAATACATGAAAAATAAATAGAAGTCATTAAATTGTAATTTTATATTACTCTTTAAATCTTAGAGTGTATATTTGGTTTAGTAGTACATTTATTATTCAATTTAAAAAATAAAATAATGTGTCATCACGTTGGTCCATGAGCACCCAACCAATGATCCAAAACATTGTTGACCATGTCAAAAATCATAAAGAGTTTACTTCTACATATATTGATAATAAATATAAGATATATTACCTTAGAAAATCCCATTCCATAGCTCAGTCCTAATCTAATATCCCACCAACCACCACTCTTTTCCCTTTCCTTAGTGCCAGTGGAAGGTGAGAAATTGATGCCTGACTTATGCTCATAAAGGCAACTTCAAGTAAGCTAAATTACATGTAGATAAGGATCCTATAAATAATAATATGCATCAAAATTATCGAAGTGTTGATCTTGTGGAATCATCCTATATAGTTTGTTATTGTAAAAATCTAAATACTAGAGGAATCAATGCTAGGCTGCTAGTCTAGTATGTTTTTAGCGATCTGGTTTGATGAAAAGTCTAGAGAACCCAACTGCTTTATGCTTCCCAATGTTTTAGGAATTGAACCTCCTATATTTTTGTTGGAGGGGTTTAGAGTCATTAATACTATCAAGGCTCCTATTTTTGATGAAACATGGACCACTATGTTGTTATTTGAGAGATCCTACAAGTAATGATTAAAGGAATTAAATAAAAATACATGTCCTATCCCTTGCTCATAATTTACACATTGACCCCATAGAAAAGACCAAACCCATCCTCTACATCAATATTATATGGAGATAATATCATCTCAAAACCACTTTCATATTTCAAGATGAATGAACATGTTAGTTGAAATCAATCTATCATGCCTCTAAAACACTCAAATTATTGAGGAATAATGATTGATAGATTGTTATTAGAGAGGTATAAAATTTAGATGTCAGTGGCTAGGCTTATCTCTTTAGGGATGTTCCTTGTAAATTATTTTCCTTCAAAATAATAATTTGAATCCTTTTTAGATGTTGACCATCTTGGAATGCTTCCATTGATTCTATTTATAGGATCTCCAATTCCTTGCAATTCTGAAGTGATGAGGGAAGTGAGCCTAATAGGCTATTATTGGTCATGTAATGTTTATAACTTGGTCATATTCCCCAACTCAAATGGAAAATCTCAAGACAATTTTTTTTTCCACATTCAAGACTACCATGGAAGAGTAGTTAATGAAATTCTCTTGAAGGTCCCTATAGAAATTATTCTTTGAAATTTTAAAAGATTTGCTTATTGAAATAGATTTGGGCACTTCTCCATTGAATTATTATTTGATAAAGATAAAAATTTTATGATCCAATGGTCTTTAAATACCACCAAAAAATGTTACCACTAAGCTTATTTTTGTACAAGTCTTAGACTTCCATTGATCCAAAACTAAGAGGTAGTGGGCCCTTTAATTATTTGTTAAGCAATTCCACAACTCTAGGTCCAGTTTGGGATTGCATATGTATATGGGATGGTAGTGTATTGAAAAAATTATTTATGGACAATTTTACTTAAGCTTGATTGATAAGGCTCCAAAACCAACAAGTTATCTCATCATACAACTTGATGTTTGAGACATCCTAATACACCAAGTTACATTGAGTAGAAATCCACTATGGGATTTGTCCCTAAACATTACATTAACTCATAAATAAATGTAGTAGAGTAAAGCGTGTATTATCACCATCCATCATGATTACATTTAAACCACTATTAGACATGTGTAGGGCCTTAAAATGATGAATATCCCAAAACAATTTTTTTGATATATGGGTTTAATTTATTTTGATTGAAACATCAAGATTACTTAACCTTAAGGTGAGGCAAAATACCTATGGGATGGTGTTAGTCAATTGGTTGTGCACAAGGGTATGGTATTAAAAGTAAGAGAGCCCAACAAATTAGGCAAGGATGGTGCCTTTAAATTGGTTGTGCCTAAGATCAAGATGGGTGATGTAAGATAATAGGCCAAGGGAACTGGGGATCTAATTATTGATATTATTGAATAAGGGATCTATAAATTATAGATTCTCATGCTTACCAATAAAGGTGGGAATTGGGCCTCAAATCTAGTTTTTTAAAATATTTATATGGGAAAGAAGAGTCCTTACCATGAAACATGTTATCACTCCCCTCAAGTTATAGGAAAAAGTGACGGGTACCTAAGCCATGGTCAATGCTCAATTTTTTAATCTAAGGTGTTTACATTGAGATAAGGTAGGGGTGCCATGTTTGGGGCTAGCTAATTTTTTTTAAATGGTGATGTTGAAAAATTATATAAGTCTTTTTACCATTTAAAATTTTGAGATATACATGCTACTAAGAAAGAATAAGAGAATTTTATTATCAAAAATTGATTGAAAAATTAATAAATTTAATTGGATATAAATGTATAGGTGGAAACCAAAAAATAGGAGAAACCTTATAAATATTCATCATCCTACTACTTCTCATCCCTCAAAAGTTTCTTCCTAAAGAGGAGTTGATCTTATTTTAAGGTGAAAATAATTTTTAAGTAAATGCTAAACTTGTGATGATGTATGGACTGCTCTACCCAAAATTATAGAGGAAGTAGTCCCTAATATGGGACCCCTATGCCCATCAAGAGCAAGTTAATGCAATTTTGGGAGCTTTGTGATGGACCACCTGAGTGTTCACCCCATGAGATTTAGTGACACCAAATACCTCATACCTAATAACTATGGAGGCATGGGGTGGGAGTAAAATGTGTTGTAACTTAGATCAAGATGCCCAAGATTTTTGAGTGTGAAAATTGAAGGAATTGTCACTAATAGACAATACCCCTCCACATTCAAATATCAAAGCTTAGAGAGTATTGATATATGATTAACCTAATCATGACTTACCTTTATCAGATCAAATCCATTAACATCAAGATATATTAATGTCATCATATTATGAATACAAGATATAATTAAATCCCTAATTATTGTAGAAAATGGATAAACATATCTCTTTCAAGGTTGAGGTGTTGAATATTTGAGAGGTGACATAGCTACCATGGGATGAGACCACATAAGTTAGACTAAGATATTTATAGATATGTTAATATTTGTAGCTAATTGAGTTATGTTGGTATACATACCGAGTCCTAAAATTTTATTGAAGCTTATGTCCAGATATTGTAATTTTTTTAGTTCCCATAGTTATTTTGATGTAATTATGCCTATTTATATCTATATCTAAATGGCTAATCTTATGTCACTCTATTATAAACAAGGGTTCATAATAGTTTTCACGATTGAATATTGGATCAACAACTTTTATTTAAAAACAATATTGATTTCACAATTCATAAATCCAATGTCCTAACAAGGCTCTATCACTATTATTATACTTTATTCCATTCACAATCAAGAACTAATCTTTTCTTAACTCTTAGTTTAATTCTTGTAGTCAAACACAAATGTGTCTTGTAGACCTATTATCTTAGGTCTAAAAATTTATTGGTTAGTCATTTACCCTATTAAATATACTTTTAACTTCAAAATGGTCTTTCAAAGGTTTTTATTCACATGATATATTTTTTATAAACCAGCAAACACTTATCTATCTTCACAAGAATAGTCTTATGTAAAAACATTTGGTATTCAGGGTTTAAACTTTCAAGATAGGTGTATAGTATGAAAAATGGAAATATCTTCCTATAAAATATTAATTAAACTATGAAAAAAATTTAAAACCTTAAAAAGATAATTTTATTCATTTCCTCAAAGGTTCATATTATTTAATTACTTCAATCAAAAGTTATGCAAGTTTTTATTTTCTTAAGTCCTAGTTGAGGGTTAAAAACCGAAGAGATTCCATGAAGGTTCAAATATAATTTTAATACTTGTTAATTAATCCTTAAAACCATAAATCAACTTATATATAATATATTTCTCTCTCAATTGAGTTTGACCTTTGATCAATCTTGAAAACATAAGAAATGGTCTCTTACCTTTATTAAACAACCCTATTTTCAACCCTACAAACTAAGATAGTTAGATATTTATCTCTCTATTTAGTAAAAAGATTAAAAAAACCTATAAATGTTAAAAAAAAAACCATATTAACCATTATACATAATTTTAGATCATTTATATAGTTAAACATCAAGATATAATGGTTTTTGTGCATCAAACCTTGAAATAGGGTTTACAGGATTATGAAGGACTTGAGAGCATACAAAAAGGGAAAATTCAATTGATATAACTTGTCATATATTTATTAAACTATTTTGAGATTATCCACACCTATATTGAACTTGAATCAACTTTAAATTACACGTAAACACTCTTATCCCTTGACTTTCATAGGTTTAAACTATATTCTCAAACCAAGATTAATAATTTGAATGAATATCATGTTTTAAGGTGTCAAAAACTAATTATAAATGACTAAAGATATTTTAAAATTATATTTTCTTAATCAATTCTTTCAATCTTGATTAATTATAAAATACATTGAAAATATGTTATTTTTAAGACTATAATGTCAAATATCTTCTTATATGATCTTTACAACTTTTAGGACCATCAAAAGATATAAAACAAGATCAAGATAAAATTAATAACACAATTACACATTCAATAAGTCTTATATTAAAAAAAAAACATGATATAAACATTATTTATTCATATATCCACATACAAACTTGTAGACCCCTACGTACACCACACATTCTTCTTCTAAAAATACCTGCCACTACTCCTTTTTTACTCATCTTCCTCACTTTGTTATGTTATTTATTTATTTATTTATTCTTCAAGGATTATTATATTATTAAAATATTCCTTTTTCTTATCTTTTTCTTATTTTTTAAAACAAGAATCTCTCAACTATCTTAGGACTTATCTAAAAATACTAAGTTTAATCTTCTCCTACATTGGACATATTTTTAGATTGGTTTAAGATAGTTTTACATTAAATTAAGATACAAAGAAATTAAGAACACCATTTAACATGTTAATATACCCTTACATGCATAATAATTATCATAACCAACTTCACATAATGAGGAAACAGTCTCATTTTCCACTTATACATTCAAATATTTGAAAATACAATTTTTGGTGGGAAAATCCATTTGTCACTCTATAGACTTAGAAAATTAATTTTACTAATTTAAAAACTTATAACTTGACCAAATAAGTCTCCTCACACCTAACTAAAACCTTATCAAACTAGACATTGACTCATCGAACAAAAATGCAAATAGAATTGATGATAGACCTACATCATACTCCCTAAGTGGGAAAATTTGAGATCCAACTCAAATAAAGTTTTTTTTTGTTTTCCAAGTCTTCTTATCTTATTGTCTCCCTCTTCTGATTCTTTTTTTGTTCATTTTCATTTTTTCAATTTCTCTTATTTAATTATTGATCTTATTCAATTATCTACTTATACATGTGATAATGTTCAAGTGTTTCATGCTTATACATCTTCTTTACTAATTTTTATTTTATTCCACCTACACTTAAAACAAATTGATTAAGAAAATCAATCATTTCATCATAATTTTGAGGCATCTTAGATATTTATCTTCTAGCATTTTGTTCATTATTTATCCTTATCTTATTTTTCCATCTTTGTATCTCACTTACCATCTTCATGAGATTTATAACCTTTATCAAGTCTTTAAATTTTATATCCTTAATTACTATTGGTTTTACTTCCTTTACATCAAAATATACCCATAAAATCTTTTTTTCAAGAATTATTATTCCTCTTGCCTCATAATATCTTCATATTTACTTTTTAGATCCATACCCATATAATCTATGCTAATCCGTTCCTTTGAAAATGCTTCCCATGTAGTATTCATGGCCTTGTAATAGTGAATAACACCATGTAAATACATAAAACATAATTTCTAAGAAATTATTGAACTCACATTGTCTTGGCCTCCTTGAGTTAACTTATGAATTCTAGTTTTGTAGCCCATTCTTCATGTTACTTGATTATTCATCCCTTAATGTTCTTAAAATGTTTCCTTGACCTATTTTTGGACTGATATTGTCCCTTTCCAAGATTACTTTCTTCACCAAATTATCTTCTTCATGAGGATTTTGAGTTTTCTCCTCTTTTCCTTTGTCTTCTTTGAACTCTTGCACTATATCTCGAGTGATTTGAATGGAATTTGTTCCAGTTTTTACATCTTCAAAACTTAAACCTTGAATAAGAACCAAAGATGGAGTAGTTACATTACTTTCTAAATCATTTGTCTTCATCATCTCATGGTTATCATACAAATTTAATTCTATCTCTTTCCTATTATGTACCTATTATTTAGCTTTTTCTTTGCAATATTCATATCTATTGGCTATTTCACTGAATCTTACCTTAGTAAAAATTATTTCATTACTAATCTATTTACTACACTCTTATTTTCTAACTTGGTTATCATATCCCTCTTTTATTATTCATAAATTTTGATTTAGGTTCTTCATATGAGAACCTCATTGCCTTGTTATCTTCCCAGACAACATTCACCTACTCTTTAACTAGTTTATTATCACCTAAATCTCTCTTGATTTTATTCTCATTCTCTTAGTTGAGAATCATTATTTTCTCTTATTTCTTGGGTTTTAAATCTACAACATATACAATCAACTTCTCCACCTTGGTATTTTCAACTTTTGAGACCTCAAATTAGGCCTCCTCTTCAACCTCCTACAAACTTATAGTAACATACTTAAACATTATATTATACTAAAAATATTGAGTCCTAATTGCCTCTTTAATTTCCATCTTAGGATGCCTTTATATCACCCTATTTATCCTTTTCCAATATTTGAATTTTTTCTCCCTATTTCTTCTTTCCATAATCTTCTTGATTGGACAATTAACCACCTTATTCATCATTATAAAAAACCTTGTTTAGATTTATTCCAATCTTGCAAAAATTGTTATAATCATGATAAATCCTAATTCATTTCATCTATTCCCTTTTGAATTACCTCTTCTTTTCTCATCTCATTTTCTTTCTTCTTTGTATTCCTTCCATTTCTCTTTCTACTTATTCTTCTTCTAACAAGTCTTTTTCACCTTTTTATTGAAAGTTTATTTCACCTTGTTGATGTTCTCTTTCTCCTTCTTAAGACTCAATGGGATATATGACTATCAACCTTCAGTCTCTCAAAGTTTCAAGAACCTCTTTCAACTTTATTATCTATTAAACTTCTTTCACACCTCCCAAGAGATTTTTATAAGCTTTGATACCATTTTGATATAAGTAGGCATCTTCATCTCTATATCTATATGGAAAATATGATGTCACTCTACTAAAAATATGGGTTCATAATAGTTTTCATGATTAAATATTAGATCTGCAACTTTATTACAAATAGTATTGATTTTACAATTCATACATCCAATGTCATAACAAGGTTATATCACTCTTCTTAGACTCATTTATTCCATTCCCAAATAAGAACTAATCTTTTCTTAAATCTGAGTCTAATTATTCTAATAGGTGTTCCTACAATGGCATTAAAGGTTTGGGAGATGTAATGGCATGAGTGTGTTAGTAAGTAAGTATTTTAGAGCTAACATTATAAAATAAAAAATAAGATAACTAACATAACATTTGAAAAAAAATAAAAAACATATTAAACAAAAATCACACTAGAATAAAAAAAGGTAAAACATTTTGTCTATGAAAATTTATTTTCCATTTAATTTGATATTCCTATGTATTTTGATAGAATTTTTTTTTATATTATAAAGTTAAAAGTGATATCTAAGAATACAGTAATATGTATAATAAGAATATATAATAAACTATAAAACTTATGATAGGAATGTAATTTTTTTTTATTGTTCTCTATTTTAAATTTGGTATTTTATAATCGAGTAATTACGATTTACTTTATCCTATAAGGTGGTGGGTTTTTCCCTCTACACCCAATTTAAATTTTAGTAGTTTTTTTTAAAAATGTGATTGAAATTTTTATTGAATTAAATCAATTTAATAAATGATACAAAGTTAATCAAACAAAAAATGAGTGGAAGTAGTAACATTAAGAATGTAATTTTTTTGACAATACCTATAATTGAAAATATTTTTTATTGATAGATTTATATACATAATGGAAAAGGATGCAAAGCAATTTATTTTAAATTTAGTGTGTGATGACTTAGAAATTATGGTTCACTTTATTAATGAGTGGTATTTTAGGTAGTTAAAGTCGGTGGGCTTCTCCCTCCCCACTCAAGTTTAAATTTTATTATTATTTTTTAAATTTTGATTGAAAAGTTTATCAAAGTAAATAAATTTAATAAATGATACAAATTTAATTAGATAAAAAATGAGTAGAAGTATAATCTATAATGGAGGTTTGAATTCAAAGAATATTATGCCCATACACTAACAATAATATATATGAAAAATAATAAAATAATCCTTAGAAAAATTTCTTATACACCAAATTTTAAAATAATGTTTACATAAAAAATGTTTAAATAAATTATAATGGAGGCTTGAATTTAGATAACATTATGTCCATACACTAAAAATAATATATAGGGAAAATTAAAATAATCTTTAGAAAAGTTCTTATACACCATTTTGAAATATAATCTTTAAAAAAATAATATATGAATATATAAAATTATAAATAAATAAATAAATTTTAAAAATTATAAAAATTTAATTGTCATTTTTATTTAAAATCTAAATTTTGTATAAGAAAATTTCATTATACATTTTAATATTATATAACTAACATACATATCTTAGATAAATCTATGCAAAATACATCTGTAAATATCATTCTTGATGAACCTATATCATATTAAATCATGACATTAGTGGAATATGTGCCTCAATAATGATATATATTGGTGTATTTACATATATTTATTTAAGATAGGTATGTTAGTTCCTATAGTTAAACACATCTATTTTTTGAGACCTGCTATCTTAGGTCTACAACTTTCTTGGTTAGTCACTTACCTTGGTCAAAGACTATTAAATTTAAAATTAGATTTCAAAGGATTTTATTCATATTATAAATTTTATCCAAACCAATAAACACTTATTTACCTTCACAATAATAGTTTTTTGTAAGAACATTCGGTATTCAGGGTTTAAACTTTTAAGACAGGTCTATAGTCTAAAAAATGAACATATATTCTTATAAAATATTTAATAAACTATGAAACCACATTTAAAACATAAAAACCATCATTTTAATCCTTTCTTAAAATTTTCATATGATTTGGTTCCTTTAATCAAAAGTTATGCAAGTTTTTTTATTTCTTAAGCCATAGTTGAGGGTTACAGACCCAAGAACTTCCAAGTAGGTTCAAATATACTTTTAAGACTTGTTCATGAATCAATTAGAATATAAATAACCTTATATATCATATATTAATTTCTCAATGTATTTTGGCCTTTGATCAATCTTAAAACATAATAAATTATCTCTTACCTTTAGTGAACAACCCTATCCTCAACCCTATAGATAACTAGTTAAATATTTCTCTCTCTAGATGGTCAAATGCTTGAAAATCACCTATAAATATTTAAAAAAAAATCCTATTCACCATTATACATAATTTTATGGCATTTATAAGGTTTAAATTCAATATATAATGTTTTTTGTGCATTAAACGTTGAACTAGAGTTTACACGACTTTGAAGGACACGAGAGCATACAAGAAGGTAAATTTCAATTGATATCACTTTTCATGGATTTATTAAACTTTTTGGATATTATACAAATCTAGATACTTATATCCAAAATTACTATTGTACTTGAATCAACTTAAAATGATAAGAAAACACTCTTTTCCCTTGACTATCATAGGTCTATATTCTTAGATCGAGAGCAATTATTTGAAAGAATATCTTGTTTTAAGGACTATCAAAAAATAATTTTACATAATTAAATATAATTTAAAATTATAATTAATTAATGCATATTATTTCAAGCTTGATTAATAAAAAATTACATATAATAAATGCTCTTTATAAAACTATACTATCAAATACCATGTTATCTGATATTTACAACTTTTAGGACAATCAAATGATGAGACAAGATTAAAATCAAAGGAATAATAAAATTAAAAATTTAATAAGTCTATTATTCCACTAAAAAAATTATAATTTTTTTTTAATTTATATATCCAACATACAACCTTGTAAACACATGCATACACCATGCATTCTTCTTTTACAAAGCCGTGTCACTACTTTTGTACTCATCTTAATCACTTTATTGTGTTCTTTATTGATGGCTCGTGGTTTATAATCTTTTTAAAAGATACATTTTTCTTGTTTTAAAAAAAAATTAATACAATAACCTCTCAAATATCTTAATACTTATCTAAACATGCTAAGTTTAACCTTCTCATACATTGGACACACTTCTAGATTGGTTTAAGATAAATTCACATTAAATTAAGATAATTGAACATTAAGAACAACCTCTATCATTATAATTTATCCTTAAATTCATAATAATGAACATATAAAATATTTCATAATGAGGAAACACTCTCATTTTCCACTTATACATTCAAATATTTGAAAATACAAATTTTGGCTAGAAAATCCATTTTTCACTCTAGAGACATAAAATTTGAATTATTACTGACTTACACACTTCTAACTTGACCAAATAAGACTCCTCACACCTACCTAAAACCTTATCAAACTATACATTGACTCATCAAACCAAAATGTACATAAAATTGATAACACTTCCACATCATACTCCCTAAGTGGGAAAATTTGAGGTCCAACTCAAATAAAGCTTTTTCTTTATTTTACCTCTTATAATTATTTATTTATTCATATTATTATTCTATTAATTCTATTAATTTTTTATCTTCATCAATTATTTTCTCATACATGTGAGCATGTTTCAGTGATTTATACTTATACATCTTCTTTACTATTTTTTCTTCTACTACACTTATACTTAAAACAAATTTCTTAAGAAAATAAAGAATTTAATCATGCCTTTGAAGCATATTCAATATTTTTATTCTATCATGTTATCCATGCTTTATATTTATCTTTCTTTTCCTTATTTGTACCCCACTTACCATCTTCATGAGATTTATAATATTTATCAAGTATTTATCTTTTCTATCCTTCACTATTGCTATTTTCACTTCCTTTACATAAAAATTTTCCCCTAAAGTCTTGTTTTCAAGCATTACTACCACTCTTTCCTCATAATCTCTTCCTTTTGATTTTTTAAAGACATAACCATATAGTCTATGATGATCTAATCCTTTGAAAATGCTTCCCATGTAGACTTCATGGCCTTGTAGTAGTGAATAACACCATGTCAATACATAAAACATAATTTCTAAGCAATACATGAACTCACCTTGTCTTTGAATCCTTTAGTTAGCTTCTTGTGGATTCTTATTTTTTATCTCATTCTTCATGTAACTTGATTATTCATCCATTATTATTCTTAAATTATTTACTTGACTTGGTTTCTAACTTATATTGTCCTTTGTCAAGCTTACCTTCTTCTCTAAATTATCTCTTCATGAAGAGTTTGAACGTTATCCTCCTTTCCTTGGTTTAATTTAAAATCTTGTGATATATATTTAGTGATTTGAATGGAATTTATTCTAACTGAAACAACCTTTACATATTTAACACTTATAACTTGAACAAGAACTAAAGATGGAGTAGTTTTATTATCTTCTAAATCATTTGTCTTGATCATCTCATGGTTACCATACATCTTTGATTCTATCTTTTTCCAATTATGTACCTATTATATATTTTTTTCTTTTCCATATTCATATCTATTGGATATTTCATTAAATCTTACCTCAGTCATCATTCTTTCCTTGCTTCTCTATTCACTCCACTCTTGGCTTCCAACTTGATTACCATCTCCATCTTTGTTGTTTAAATTTTTTGATTTAGGTTATTCGTATGAAAAACTCATTACCTTGTTATATTCCAAGACAAAATTATTATACTATTTTACTTATTTCTTATAAATTTCATCTCTCTTTATTTTATTCTCATTCTCTTGGCTGATGATCACTATTTTCTCATTTCTTAGGATTTACATTTGTAACATCTATAATTAGCTTGTCCATCATATTCTTTTCAAAATTTAAAACCTCAAATTAGGCCTCCTCTTCAACCTCCTACATACATACAATAACATAATTAAATATAATGTTAGAATAAAATAATTGAGGCCTAATTGCCTCTTTAAAGTTTATCTCAGGATGGTTTTGTATCACCCTTATTATCCTTTTCTAATATCTTACTTCATGCCACCTCTTTCTTCTTTCCATAATCTTGTTGATTGGACAATTAAATACCTTATTCACCTTTATAAAAAATCCTTTTTCAGATTTATTCCAATCTTCAAAATATTTATATAAACATGATAAATCATGCTTCATCTCATCTATTCCCTTTTTCATATTCTCTTCTTTTCTTTTCTCATCTCATTTTCTTTCTTCATATGGTTCTTCTTGCTTCTTTGTAGTCCTTCCATTTCTCTTTCTACTTCTTCTTCCTCTAACAAGCCTTTTTCACCTTGTTCTATCAATCATACTTCAACTTGATTATATATCAACCTAGGTTCTATCCTATACCTAGTCTTTTGACACTTTTTCCAATATTTTCACCTTGGAACTACTTCTTGAGCTTCAATGTGCTCTTTCTCCTTATTAACCCTTAATGGGATATAGGCCTTCAAACCTTCACTCTCACAAATTTTTAATAACCTATTTCAAATTTCAACTTTATTAAACTTATTTCACACTTCCCAAGATCTTTTTCTAAGATTTGATACCGTTATTATGTAATTAGGCGTCTTCATCTCTATATCTATATGGCTAATCTGATGTCACTCTCTTGTAAATAAGGGTTCATAATAATTTTCATGAATGAATATTAGATCTACAAATTTTTATTATAAACAATCTTGATTTCATAATTCATACATCCAATGTCCTAACAGTTTTCTATCACTCTTCTTAGACTCCTCTTTATTCCATTCAAAAATAAGAACTAATATTTTCTTAACTTTGAGTCTAATTCTTGTAGTTAAACATAAATCTATCTCGGAGACATACTATCTTAGGTCTGAAACTCTATTAGTTATTCACTTACCCTATTCAATATAATATTAAGTTTAAAATAAGCTTTTAAAGGATTTTATTCATATGATATATTGTCTCCAAACCAAAAAACATGTATCTACCTTCACAAGAATAGTTTTATGTAAGAACATTTCGTATTCAGGGTTTAAACTTTCAAGATAGGTCCATAATATAAAAAATAGAGATATATTCCTATAAAATATTCAAAAATAAAAAACCACATTTAAAACCTCAAAAACATCATTTTCTTCCTTTATCAAAGTTTCATGTGATTTATTTCCTTTAACCCAAAGTTATCCAAGTTTTTGTTTTCTTAAGCCCTTGTGGAGGGCTATAGACCCTAGAGCTTCCAATTAGGTTAAAATATACTTTTAAGACTTGTTCATGATTTATTTAAACACTAAATCACATTATATATCATATATTTCACTTTAATTTAGTTTTACCTTTGATCAATATTTAAAACATAAGAAATTATCTCTTACCTTTGATGGACAACCTTGTCTTCAAACTTGAAGAGTTAGATAGTTAGATACTTCCCTCTCTAGATGTTCAAATGATTGAAAACCACTTATAAATATTCAAAAACAACCATATTCACAAGTATACACAATTTTATAGTATTTATATGGTTAAATCTCAAGATAAAATGCTTTTTGTGCATCAAACCCTAAACTAGGGTTTACAAGATTGTGAAGGACCAGAGAGCATACAAAAAAGGAAATTTAAATTGATATCACTTTTCATAAATTTATTAAAATTTTTGGTGATTATACATACCTATATAAGTATATCCCAAATAATTATTGGGCTTGAATAAACTTAAAATGACAATAAAACACTGTTTTCCCTTGACTGTTACAAGTTTAGATTGTATTATCAGACTGAGAGCAATCATTTGAAGGAATATCATGTTGTAAGGACTATCAACATATAAATTTACCTAATATAAGATCATTTAAAATTACCATTATTTAATCAATAGTATTTCAATCTTTATTAATCATCAAATATATATAAAACATGATCTTTATAAGATTGTACTATTAAATACCATGTTATCTGATCTTTACAACTTTTAAGACCATAAAAAGATATGAAACATGATAAATATAAAATGAATCATACAATTACACATTAAATAATTCTAATATTCCACCCAAAAAATGATAAAAACATTATTTATTCATATATCCACATACAAACTTGTAGACTATTGTATACACCACACATTCTTCTTTTACAAATACCTACCACTACTCCTTTTCTACTCATATTTATCACTTTATTTTGATATTTATTTATGATTTGAGGCTTATAATATTGTTACAAGATGAATTTTATTAGTTTTTTCTTTATTTTTCTTTTTTTTACAATAATAATCTCTTAACTATCTTTGGACTAATCTAAACATGTTAAAATTAACCTTTTCTTATGCTAGACATATTTGTAGATTGGTTTAAGATAGATTTTCATTAAATTGAGATCCTAGAACATTAATAACACCATATATCATGTTAATTGTTCCTTAAATACATAATCATGATCATATACAATCTTACATAATGAGGAAACACTCTCATTCTCCACTTATACATTCAAATTTTTTAAAGTACAATTTTTGGCAAGAAAATCCATTTGTCACTCTAAAGACTTAGAATTTAAATTCTTACTAACTTACACACTTGTAAATTAGCCAAATAAGACTCCTCAAACTTACCTAAAACCTTATCAAATTAGATAATGACTCATTAAACCAAAATTTACATAGAATTTATGATGCTCCTATATCATACTCCCCAAGTGGGAAAATTTGAGCTCCAGCTCAAATAAAGATTTATCTTTGTTCCTAATTCTTATTATCTTCTTGTCTCCCTATATAATTATTATTTATTTGTTCATATTATTCTTCTATTCATTATCTCTGTTCTTTATTTGTTCTTCTTCTTCAATTAATTGGTCATATATGTGAGTATTTTCTCCTTATCTTGATTTCCCTTCTTTGTATCTCACTTACCATCTTCATGAGATTTATAATATTTATCAAGTCTTTGTCTTTTCTATCCTTCATTATTATTGGTTTTAATTAATTTACATCAATATCTTCCCTTAAAGTCTTGTTTTTAAGCATTATTATTTCTATTGCCTCATAATTTCTTCCTCTTAAATTTGTAAAGGCATACCCATACACTCTATGCTGATCTATTCCTTTGAGAATGCTTTCCATATAGTCTTCATGGCCATGTAATAGTGAATAATACCATGAAAATACACAAAACATAATTTCCAAGCAATGCATGAACTCACATTATCTTGTCCTCCTTGATTTAACTTCTTATGACTTCTTGTTTTGTATCTCATTATTCATGTAAAGTGGCTGTTCATCCAATACTATTCTTAAATTATTTCCTTGACCTACTTTTGGATTGATATTATCCCTCGTCAAGCTTAACTTCTTCACCAAATTGTCTTCTTCATGAGGAGTTTGAATGTTCTCCTCCTTTCCTTGGTTTTCTTTAAACTTTTGTGATATATCTTTAGTGATTTTAATGGAATTTATTCCATCTAAAATAACCTTTACATCTTCAACACTTAAACCTTGAAAAAGAATCAAAGATGGAGTAGTTTAATTTCTTGATAAAGCATTTGTATTGATCATCTCATGGTTATCATGCAACTTTAATTCTATCTCTTTCCTATTATTTATCTTGTTCTTTGTCATCCTCATCTCTATTAGCTATTTCACCGAATCTTACTTTAGTCATCATTCTTTCATTACTTCTCTCTTGACTGGACTTTTAACTACAAACTTGATTATCATCTCCCTCTTTATTGTTTATAAAGTTTGATTCAGGTTCTTCATATGATAACCTCATTACCTTATCTTCCAAGATAAAATTCACCTAATATTTTAAATATTTATTATCACATGAATATGTCTTGATTTTATTCTCGTTATTTTATCCAAGGATCATTTTTTTCTCTTGTTTCTTAGGTTTCACATCTATAATATATACAATTAGCCTGTCCATCATGTTCTTTTCAACTTTTGAGACCTCAAATTATGCCTTCTCTTCAACCTCTTGAATACATGAAATCACACACTTAAACATAATGTTAGAATAAAAACATTGAAGCCTAATTGCCTCTTCAAATTCCATCTCAGGATGGCTTTCTAGCACCCTTATTATATTTTTTCAATATCTTACTTCTTGCTACCTCTTTCTTCTTTCTACAATATGCCTAAATGGCCAATTAAATACCTTCTTCATCCTTATGAAAAATCCTTTTTTGGATTTATTCCACTCTTCCAAATGATGTTTTAATAATGATAAATATTGATTCATCTCATCTATTCCATTTTACATATGCTCTTATTTTCTCATCTCATTTTCTTTCTTCATTTGATTCTTCTTGATTCTTTGAAATCCTTCCATCTCTCTTTCTAATTATTATTCCTTTAACAAGTTTTTTTCACCTTATCATATCAAGTTTATTTCACTTTTCTTATATCTCACCTTAGGTCTTATCCTCTACTTGATCTATTGACACTATTTCCAAGTATTTTTCATCTTGTAACTACTTTTTGAGCCTCATTGTGCTCTTTCTCCTTCTTAAGCCTCAATGGGCTATAATACTACCAACCTTCACTCTCTCAAATTTTTAAGAAACTCTTTCAAATTTATAATTTATTACACTTCTTTCACACTTACCAAGATCTTTTGATAAGATATGATACCATTATAATTTAAGTATGCCTCTTCATCTCTATATCTATATGGCCAATATGATGTCACTTTATTATAAAGAGGCATTCATAAAGTTTTCATGATTAAATATTAGATATACAATTTTTTTAACAATATTTATTTGAAAATTCATACATCTAATTTCCTAACATGGTTATATCATTCTTATTATACTTCCTTTATTCCATTCACAAATAAGAACTAATATTTTATTAACTCTGTATCTAATTCTTGTAAAACACAAATTTATTTTGGAGACCTATCATCTTAGGTCTACAAATTTATTGGTTAGTAACTTACCCTATTCAGTAGAATATTAACATTAAATCGAGATTTATAAGGATTTTGGTCACATGATATATTATCTCCAAACCAAAACACATTTATCTACATTCAATATTTAGGGTTTAAAATTTTAAGACAAGTATAAATTATAAAAAATGGACATATATTCATATAAAAGATTCAATAAATTATGAAACCACATTTAAAACCTCAAAAAAATAATTTTCTCTCTTTCCTCAAAGTTTCATATGATTTAGTTCCTTCAATCAAAAGCTATGCAAGTTTTCATTTTCTTAAGCCCTAGTTGAGGGTTACAAACGCGAGAGCTTCCAAGTAAATTAGAATCTAATTTTAAGACTTGTTCACAAATTATTTATCATATATTGATCTGTGAATTAAGTTTGACCTTTGATTAATCTTTAAAACATAATTAATTATCTCTTATCTTTACTGAACAACCCTATTTTCAACCTTACAAACTAAGATAGTTAGAGATTTCTCTCTCTAGATGGTAAAATTATTTAAAACCACCTATAAATAATTAAAAAACAACCCTATTAACCATTATACACATTTTAAGATCAGATAGTTAAACATGAAGATATAATGTTTTTTGTGCATAAAACCTCTAAATTAGGGTTTACAGGACTATGAAGGACCTAAGAACATACATAAATGGAAATTTAAATGGATATAACTTATCATGGATTTATTAAACTTATAATATATTATAAAAAATATATATTATTCTATCTTAGATGACTATTGGACATGAATCAACTTAAAATGATAAGAAAACACTCTTTTCCCTTGATTGTCATAGGTTAGACTATATTCTCAAACTGAGAGCAATCATTTGAAGGAATATCATGTTTGAAGGATTTTAAATAACTAATTTTACCTAATTTAAGTTCCTTTAAAATTTTAATTTCTTAACCCATATTCTTTCAATCTTGATTAATCAAAAAATACATTGAAAACATGT
>JARHVA010003745.1:375000-380000 GCA_037957365.1 Torreya grandis | reverse complement strand
AAGTCATTATCAATTGTTGTATAGTTTGTAATAAGATTAGATTTTATTTACTTTTTATTCTTGTAATGTAATTGTAAATGACATAATATAGAATTTGAAATGTCACCATCATATGTTGTACTTTGACAAATGAAAAATGAATAGGCTATAAGGTGTTGCCTTATTATTTTCATTTACATGTTAGGATCTTACAGATATAATTGATTACTTTTGTGTAAGCAACTAAACACAGAATCAAACTAGAATAATAAATAACTAGAAATTAGAATCAGTAAAGAATAAGAGATACAAGAAACAATGAAAACTTGTATTAAACTCTTCCAAAAGGAAATATAATTGAATAAATCTCTCTTTCTTCCACACCTCTTAGATGTACATATCTCTTTCCCTCAAGATTTCTCTCTCACAATTGCAAACATAATTTAGCTACTTCAATTGATTCACCCTTTTTCTCATACACAAGCTATGAAGATCTATCCCTATTATATAGAATTAGGGATCATGAGCTATGCATTATCCACCATTAGATACACCTCTTAATCAAAGATTCAAATCAGTCCTGCCAAAAATAGAAATGCAGACTCAACACTAACAATTAAACTTATCATGCAAACAATCTGTTCATCCCATAAAAATAGACTTCTAGAATGCACAGGTGACTGATGTCAGTCCTTATCTACCTGCATATGACTGACATCGACCGATCCATAACCGATGTTGGCAGCCTTTGGTCGATCCCTGACCGATGTTGATCGATCCTGACTAATGACAGTGACTGTGTAATTACAACAACCTTGCATTTGCTCATTTGGTGAAGCTTTTAGCTCCACACCTCAACAATCTCCCACTTGGAGATAAATAGCTGCACCTATACCTATACAGTAACATCCTCTAGCTTGTCTCCATCTTCAAGCTCAATCTTGAAGACCAACAAAATTTGAATGAAAATTCAGCTTCTCCTTTGTTACCAGCTTTGTTAACATATCAACAGGGTTCTTATCTATATGGATCTTTTCCAGCTTCAACTCACCATCCTCCAATACTTGTCTAATGAAGTGGCACCTAAGTTGTATATGTTTGGTTCTTGAATGAAAGGCTTAATTCTTTGCCAAATGAATTACACTTTGACTATCACTGTATGATCTACAACTCTCTTGCTCCTTTCCCAACTCTTCCATGAACCGTGTCATCCATATCATCTCCTTGCTAGCCTCTGTGGTTGCAATGTGTGAACCTGCAACAAGCATACACACAACATATAGTAATAGGATAATGTAGCTAATATTATCCAACTTGGTAAAGGAAACACAATAGTTACATTGACATTGACTAAATCCATGCTTTGTCATACACCTGTCAAACCTCCATTGTCCTGCAGCCTGCTCAAGACCATATACCCTGGCCTTCCATATCACATGTCCATTCTCTCTCTTCTTTAACCTAGGAATCCATTCATCTTTTAGTGCTTTCTTTCTGGTTGGAAAATCTAGCAAATCTCCCATTTGGTTCTCATCCAAGGAATCAACTTCCTCATCCATGCCATGCTCCCACAGTTTCTTGGATTCTACCTGCTTTGATTCTTTAAAACTTTCTATTTCTTGACCATCAGTGAGCAACAAGTAGTCTAAAGAATGGGAATAATGAATTTGAGGCTTACTTACCTTTTCAATCCTTCTCATGGTGGTTTGAGACTCCTTGACAGCTTGTTGTCCACCCAAAATCTATTTTTTGGTCAACCCTAGTCTGTACCCAACCGATGTCAAATCCTCCTAATCACTGATGTCGGTTCCCTTACCGATGTCGGTGTCCACCTAGTCACTAACATCAGTTCCCTAACCAACATTGATCACCACTTGCTCGACACTACCAAGTTTGGTCTACACATGACCGACGTTGGTACATGGCTGTTCAACGTCGGTTCCACCTGATCGACGTTGGTAATTGTGTTTCCTATGAGTGATGACTTTTTACCCATGAGCTCACTTTGGATCAAAACCCTATCTAAACTGCCTTGCTTAGAATTATTCATCCCCTTGAGTTGATCTTTGTCTATCATCTCCTCCTTGAAAACTAAGGCTTTCCTATTCTTGTCAAAAACATCAGATTTCCTCTTTGTGTAATAGACCCGATCCTTTCTTGTAGCATACCACTGTGATCCTCCAATAGAAGCTCCCTTCTTTGTTGACCCAATTTCAAGAAACCTCACTTTATTTTGTTGCTTACAAAAATCTTGATCTATGCTTTCTGAATCTGAACTCTTACCTTTTGACTTAAGAACATGCATCCCCTTCTTATTCATGTGACCAAGCCTATGGAGCCAAATCTTCACATCTACATCTAAAGTAGATAAACTAGAAGGAGAATCAATAATACAAGTAGATAGATAAAGAGTACCTACTTTCTTACCTCTTGCTAAAACAAGTGCACCCTTGGAAACCTTCCAAGAATCCACTGTGAGAGTGACTGTGCATCCCTCATCACCTAACTTTCCAATAGAAATCAAATTATACTTCAGGACTGAGACATGCATGACCTCCTTCAACACCCATGTGTTTCCCATATACAATTTCAGCTGCACTTTCCCTTTGCCAACCATTTGACAAGGCTTACCATCCCCTAAATAAATCTCTCCAAAGTCTCCTTGGACATATTCATGAAAAAATTCTCTATTTGGGGTTACATGAAAAGAGGCACCAGAATCTAAAACCCAAGATTCCACTTTATCCAAAGAATATACAAGAGAATCTTGTGTAACAACACCTATAACATCTGCTTCTTCATTTCCTTCATGTTGATCTTCTACCAACCAACAATCTTTCTTTACATGCCCTTTCTTTCCATAATTCTAGCAGATTTTACTGCCATACCTGGGTCTAGATCTCCTGCCTATCTTTGACCTTGATTTCCCTTGCTCAATCTTCTCTCTTTGCCTTCCCCTGATTTCAACACTTAAAGCATTACCTGATGATTCCCATGTGATTTTCCTATGAATTTCTTCATTCAAGATTACACTAACAACATCATCAACTTTCAAAATATTTGAAGCAGACACAGTATTACTAACTGCCATTACCAAACTATCCCAACTTTTAAGTAATGAGCATAAGATTAAGAGAGCCTTAATTTCATCATCAAATGTAATATTGAATGAAACTAACTAGTTTACCAAACCATGGAAATCATTAAGATGACTATGTACAGATCCACCTTCCAGCATTTGCAAATTAAATAATTGCTTCATAAGAAATACCTTATTCGAAGCTGAGGGTTTTTCATATAAATTTGCCAAAGATTCCATTAACTCTACCATTGTCTTAGCCTATGAAAAGTTGGAAATCATAGTCGATGCCAGGCTCAACCTTATAGATCCCAGAGCCTTCTGATTAAGAACCTTCCATTCTTCATCTTTCATATTTGTGGGCTTGCTTGCAACCCCACCCAATGGTAAGTATAGATCTTTTTGATACAGATAATCTTCTATCTGCATCCTCCATAATTGATAATTCTTGCCATTAAATTTATCCATTCTTAGCTTACTTTCTTCTACCATTGCTTTACTCCCACTCAATCAAAAACCCCTGAGAGTGACCTATAATCAAACACAAACCTGCTCCGAACCAGGGTCTGATGAACTTGCAACCCCACTCTGATACCACTTGTCAGGATCTAGAACAACAAACAGCTCTGATACCACTTGTTAGGATCTTGCAGATACAATTGATTACTTTTGTGTAAGCAACTAAACATGGAATCAAACCAGAATAATAAGTAACTAGAAATCAGAATTAGCAAAGAATAAGAGATACAAGAAACAATGAAAACTTGTATTAAACTCTTCCAGAAGGAAATACAATTGAAGAAATCTCTCTTTCTTCCACACATCTCAGATGTACAGATCTCTTTCCCTCAAGAGTTCTCTCTCACAATTACAAACACAATTCAGCTGCTTGAATTGATTCACCCTTTTTCTCATACACAAGCTATGAAGATCTATCCCTATTATATAGAATTAGGGATCATGAGCTATGCATTCTCCACCATTAGATACACCTCTTAATCAAAGATTCAAATTAGTCCTGCCAAAAATAGAAATGCAGACTCAACACTAATAGTTAAACTTATCATGCAAACAATCTATTCATCCCATGAAAATAGACTTCTGGAATGCACATGTGACTGACGTCGGTCCCTGTCTGCCTGCATATGACCGATGTCGGCAGCCTCTGGTTGATTCCTGACTGATGTCAGTTGATCCTGACTGATGACGATGACTGTGTAATTACAACAACCTTGCATTTGCTCATTTGGTGAAGCTTTTAGCTCCACACCTCAACATTACATGGATAAATTTAATAATAAATGAAGAATTAATTATTTGAGAATATATAGTTTGTATATTAATTTAAATGAAAATAATGAGTAAATTACATAGATTACATTTAATTATATTATTGTGTCCTTTAGTACATGCCAAAAGAAATGTATGTTATATTTCAATATATATTTTTGACATGTAATAAAGAAACTATTAAGTAATGAAAATTAATTTACTAATTTGTGAATAATGAGAATAATTTGTAAATATTTATACTTATTACTACTTGAATAGATAAATGTTATAGTGAAATACATGTATGTAAAAATATATTTTGTATTAATACATGAAAAACCAATAGAAGTTATTAAACTGTAATTTTGTATTACTCTTTAAATCTCAGAGTGTGTATTTGTTTTAGTACTACATTTATTATTCAATTTAAAAAATAAAACAATGTGTCATCACATTGGTCCATGAGAACCTAACCAATGATCTAAAATAATGATAACCATGTCAAAAAACATAAAGAGTTTACTTATGCATCTATTGATAACAACTATAAAATATATTAACCTAGAAAATCCCATTCCATATCTTAGTCCCAATACAATATCCCACCAAACCTCACTCTTTTCCCATTCCCTAGTGTCACCAAAAGGTGAGAAAGTGATGCCTAACTTAT